>CATIWQ010117693.1:0-11924 GCA_949673415.1 Euphorbia schlechtendalii | reverse complement strand
AATACAAATATATAAAGAAAATAATTATCAAAATTAATCACCAAATGAAAAATTTTCAATTATTTTCCAGTAGGTTCAAAATTATTTTCTAACCAATAGAAAATATTTTAAAAATTCAGAAACTAATTTTTCATAATTTTTAAGCATTTATTAACATAAAATAAATGAAACCAATATTTTCTGAACCTCGAAAAATTCTGAAAAAATCGCCATTAAATCCAAAAAATATGAAAATGGGGGGTGAAAAAAATTTCGAAGCGAAACGACATTGTTTAGAAGGCTAAAACATGAAAAACAATCTGAACAGTCGGATAAGTGACACGTGTCGCAATCCGGAGCAGCCACAAAGTGAGCTCATGTAGAACGCGTCACACAGGAATGCAAGGCCAATCGGCATGCCGGTCCGGTCGCCGACGCGTGATCCACAAGCTCCAGTGCGAGTGGGTAACTACCAGCGGAGAGTGTGGTCCACGCGCCGTCTTCCGGCCACTTTACGGTGACCGGATTTTGGCAGTTCAACTCGTTTTCGCGTTTCGAGTTTGTTTGTGTGGTCCATTTTACGAAAAAATAAACGGAAATTTACGTTTACACAAAACACCACTTAAAATCGAAACTTTTTCCGACCAAAACACGTAATTTCAGGCAAAAAACGAACTCAGTCACTAATTCAAGCTATACGAATTCTGTATAAACAAAATTTCTAGAAAATCATGTCTAAAACAAGAGAACATCGTTAAAACGTTCCAAAAACACTAAATTTTCTCCATTTTCGCACTTTATTCATGTAATTCATGAAGAACACGAAATCAAATTCTGGAAATAAATTTTCCAAAATTTTAGAATGTGTAGAAACATATTATACATGTAAAATCATCGCAAAAAAACAACCACGCTCTAATACCATTGACGGAAAACGTAAATCGGAAACGAATTCGGTACTTACCTTTTCCATTGCCCAAGATCGAAGAACGTCGCTTGAATGCCGAATTGGATCCATCTCACAGTTTGTCGGATTATGAATGTGTATCCACAACTTCTGCAACGACGAGGATCGATAATAATCGATTTGCGATGTTTCGTCGCGAGATGAAAAACTTGAAAGAGAAATTTTGTTAGAAAATGATAATGAATTGTGAATAGGAAAAATGAATTCCATTATTTTCAATTGATATGCACGGCCATTATATATCTATAGTAAATGAAATAATTGTAATTAAATCCTTAAATTTTTTATTATTTGTAATTAATTCTTTGAAATTCTATAACTTTTTAATTTAATTCAAATAATTAAATTGAATCGGATCCTTTAACCCGATTGACCCGTTCACGGGTGAATCAGATATTTCCGATCAGATAGAGTATATTGTTTACGAGAATTAAGAATTTTTTTTTATGAATAACGAGAGTTGAGAATTAAGATAGATAGTTCATTTCATTATAGTTGTCAGTAATATTTCTCTATTTATGCATTCCTGACTGTCGGCTCTGGCAGCAGTCATACAAATTCAAAGCCAAGTCAGTGTAATTTAATTTGGTTAGTTAAAGAGTAGCAGATAATTTATTTTATTAATTATTTTAATATATATACATAGTTAAGAATGGGTAATTACTGTTGTAGATGTTTTATTTTCAATATAACATGATATAATAATATTACATATAATTTATTTAATCTTTTACATTTACACAATCAATAAAAACTTAAATAATCAATTTGATATTACTTCATTAGACTATTTAGTAAATGATTAAATTTTTTTGTTATTATTTTATTTTAAAAAAATACAAAAGAATATCACATGGACAATCTACTGTGATTAATTTAAAAAATATCTTATCTATTTTAATATATCATCAATGTGATTTTTTATTTTACATATCCTAGAATACATAATCTACTAAATATGCTTTTAAATAGTTTCCCCAGCTGTACAATATTATTTTTACATTCAATCATTAATGAACTATAAGCTACTCCAGTGATGAATTAAATTGAATTGATTCAACTAAATAGAAAAATAGAAAAGAAAATTTCCAAAAAGAATTGATTAAGCTTTAAAAAAGTATTATTTGATTTCACTCATTTTAAAAATAGGGTTTGAGGATTTTTTTTTTCAAAAGGAAGTCTGTAATTTTAAAAATTTGTAAAATAGGGTCTTTGATTTCAGAATAGTGTTATATTAAATATTTTTAACAATTCAACATTCTAATAATTTAATTTATTTATTTAAAAATTACAAGTCATGGTTTGATTAATTTTTTTTATTTTCTACGATTTTTAAAGTTTGCATCATAACTCAATTAAAAAAAAATTAAACCCTTAAAAAAATTTCAAAAATTTACAATGATGTGTATTGCATTTTTATTAATCATTAAAGTAAAAAGACCGAACACGATTATTTTTTTTCAGGATATTATCTAATATTAAGGATCTTGATTTACAAATTTTCTGAAACTAGAAACCCATACCTTCTCAAATTTCATTTTAAAGATGAGCACATGGTATTTCTCAAAGTATGTCCAAATTTCTTTTTTGATTATTATATCATTAAAGTTGCAGAAGATAAACTACAACCCATATTAATATCTCTATAGTATTACTCCATTATTACCACATGGTCGACATGATAGAATATTATCGGTGAATGCCAATTAAATTCATAAATACACCCCCTTTCGATACTCTGATGATCATGGACCAAGGCGTCATTGAAGAGCAAAGAAATTGTACAGAATGTACTAGAAAAAAACGAAAAAAAAACAGAGATACTGAAATAAGTTAGAGTGGTAAGCATGACCACTATTTATGATCACTAACAGATACATCGACAGCTTGTATAAGTAAAGTTAATTTAAATTAGAAAAATAAATAAACAAACCAGTCAAGTTACAGCTAATAAAAAAACACTACAACTCAAACATTGAAACTAAGCTTGGTGTAAATTACGTGTGCTCCCTTTCACCTTTCATATCTTCTGTCACATCAACCATCAAATTAATTTATTTATATAGTATGGTTTATTAATTAAATTAATTTAAAACAAAAATTAAGTTTTATAGGTAGAAAAAGTCCGCGATATTTCCGCGGTTTAACCCAATACCTTAAATCTTTTTTGGTTGTATATAGAAACCCCAATTTGGTGATACCCATGTGACCAATATCTCGTATATTATATATGTGTCAAAAAGTTATTATAAAGACAAACATAGCATATTTTATTTGTATATCCATGTCAAAGTTTACCTATATTTAGTATTTAGGCATTACTTTCATTGCTTTTTCTATTAAATATGGCCAATCCTTCTTATTCAGGAAATTCCCAGCGGTTCAGTCCTTCTATCCAAATCCCTCAGCCAGAAGACCAATCGCCACGCTCCACGTCATCAAATCCATCTCCTAGACCACTCCGATCCCCCGGCAGCTCAGGGAGGCACCCCTTATACAGGGGAATTCGGAGCCGGAGCGGAAAATGGGTGTCGGAGATCCGAGAGCCGAAAAAAACTACTCGAATATGGCTGGGCACGTACCCGACCCCGGAAATGGCGGCGGCTGCTTACGACGTCGCAGCTTTAGCTCTTAAAGGACCCGATACGCCTCTTAACTTCCCGGAATCTTGTTTGACGTACCCGGTTCCGAAATCGAGTTCGGCTTCCGATATTAGAGCTGCAGCGAGCAGTGCAGCGGGAGCGAGACGGGCGGAGATAGAAATCGGGTCGAACCAGGAAATAGCGGCCGGGTCTGATCAAGTGGAGGAGACGACGTCGTCTGGTGTTCTAGAGGAGTCCGGTCAAGAATTTATCGACGAGGATGCGATTCTGAATTTGCCGAATTTGCTGGTGGATATGGCGGGAGGAATGCTGGTAAGTCCGCCGAGGATAAATACTCCGACATCGGATGAGTCGCCGGGAAACTCAGACGCGGAAGGGCTTTGGTCGTATTAATTAGAATCTTATTTATAAGGTTTTGAAAAAGAAACCTAAAAGAGTAAGTTTGTGTGCTGTTTTTTTCGATTTAAAGACTAAAAGGGGATTTTGCTGTGTCTTTTTCAACACAGTTTATATGCTCTCTCCTTTTCTTTTCTTTTTTTTCCCTGAATGATTTGATGATGGATTAGAAGAAGATCAATTAAGCTATAATAAGTATGTAATTGAGGTTTTGAAATGGTGTTTAGCATATGTCGTTTTCAATCACATGAAAAAGAAGAGGAAGAGTACGATCGACCAGACAATGTTGGGGTAATTTAGATTCTGTTAAATGTTTTTGTTCAAACCAAATAATAGTTGTAATTCAACTCACATGCTGCCTGCTAGAGACTTTGTTTTTTGTTCTTGTTTTCTCTATTTAATTGTAAGAACATCATATCACCTCTCGTTTAAACTCTGAAATTTAGTTGAAAGGCGATTTTGGCCGTTTTTTAATTAGTTGTTCTACCATATTAAACCAGACAGTCATTGTAATTAGGAGATATATGATCTATGTTTAGGCCTTGTTTGGTTCATGGTTTTATCATGGTATAGTATGGTTCTAACTTAAATTCACTTGTTTGTTTGTATGGTTATTTTCATGGTATGGTTCTTTCATGGTTTTTTCATGGTTCCAAGAACCATGAAAATAGAACCATGGATTTGGTGATTCTCTTTCAAATCAAATTAAATTTTAAAAAACCCATACCATACCATCTATTTATCCAATCACGAAATTTTAAAAGAACTATACTGTACTGTACCATACCATATCGTACTGTAATTTAATGAATCATGGAGAACTATCATCCAAACAAGATCTTAGGGTTACTGATTCCTTTTTTTACGGATTAATTGCAGTTTCCTTCTATTTTAAAGCTCATCCTTGTATAAGTATACATACATAAATACCTGCTAAAATATGAGGCTGAAATCTCCTTTCATTGATATCAGTACTAGTTAACTCTCTTTGCCCTAGCTAGAAATGTTATTAGTAAGATTAAGCCATGATTTGTTAAATTGCGTTTCTATTTAATTTGTTTCAATTTTATGGGCATATTCTGCAGATATATATGTAATTGTGAATGACAGTACTGATATTGATTTAGTAATGGAGTAACTTGCATATACTAATCGACAAATATTCGAAGTCCATGAACGTAAGTATGTAAGTAGGCAAAAAATTATAGAGATGGCCCTAATTGAGAGTCTTTTATGTAAATGATTATGACTTATGATGTTTATTATGATTATTCAAGCTTAAGTTCGAATTAAATTGGGAGTGTTTGTTCCAGCTGCCCAGAAAAATTCTGGGTTTCTCTTTTTCCCTTATTTAATTTTCAAATTTTAAGTTTAGATGATTAATTGTTCATCATTGTCAGATTTAGAATTAAGTATCAAATCCAGTTTGTGTTTGCATATATACGCTGTGGAATACAATGACAAATTCATGGATATTAATAACCTTTTTGGTGAAGGGTTCACTTATTTCCTACCTACAAATGATTGTGTATTGCTATTTTAATTTTTAGTTTTTTAGCCTGCCATTTACAGAAATAGTACATAGAGCTCTTTATAAGATTAGGTTTCATTATTTATAATAAGAATAAAAGATTTTCTTGTTTTGGTATTGGCATATCTACCTTATGTCAATTATTTGCCATTGTTTACTTAAACTAATTAAGAAATTCAATAAAAAAATTGTACTCCCTCCGTCTATTAAATATTGTCGTTTTAGAAGGATTTTGATGTCTTTTTTTATTGTCATTTTGTATTTTCAATGTGTTTTTTTTTAAATTTTTCATTCCTACCCCTATTAATTTGTTCAACTTTTAAGATAACCGTATTTTAATCTCCAATAATAAGATGATAAGACTATAGGAATAAATATTTAAACATATTAATGAAATCTTGAAAATAAAGTAGTGCATTTATGAAAGGGTAAATTAGTAAATCACCTCATTTAGTTTATTGTTATCTTAAAAATTGTGAATTAGTTAAAATGACAATATTTAGTAGAGGGAGGGAGTATCTTATATGCTTACAATAAACCAAAACGTTCGATGTACCACCCAAATATTTACCGAAATTCCATTGGTTAGGAATTAATACAAAAAACGCAGAAGATTGGTATACCATACCCGGAATTATCTTTTAATCTTTATAAATATGTACTCTAAGTTCATATTCTCTTAAATTTCTTTGAGTTTATACATCAACTTCATTTGGCAATGAGGAAGATGGGCGAAAGCCCAAAAAAAAAAAACAAAAACGACACACTAACATTTTACGAGCCTAGGAACTTAATTATATAGCATAATTTAGATCATTTTCTAATTTTAATTTGATTTAATTAGTATAGTCTAGTTCAACTACAAGTAATATATATATATATATATATATATATATATATATATATATATATATATATATATATATATATATATATATATATTCTACGTATCTTTTTCATCATTTTTTAAAATATACAATCATTTATTCATATGTTGTTTTTAAATGAGAGTTAAAACTAGATATATTAATTTGAATTAATGTAAAGGTAAACCACTAATATTTTCATATCCTTATTAAATTTCTTAACAAGTATGAAATATTTAAGAGGATTATCTAAAAAAAAATTGAAGTGTTTCTTATAATAATATCTGATATTCAATCCGTTAAAGAAGGGCGGGAAAGTCAACAACGGAATTCATTAGTGTCTTAGATTTTAGTTAGTTTAAATGTTGCAGGGCATTTAGTGTGGCTGATATTTTCTAAAACTGACAATAACTTAAGATTTTGTTAGTCTGGAAGCCAAACACAAAAACTGTAAATTATATAATTATTCTTTTTTTATATTTACAAAATATTGTGTTTTGTATATAATGACTTGAATGTGAAAATAAGTTAGAAATTGGTAGTTTCTTACATATAATCTAATCATAGAATTGGATTTGAAAAAATGAAATATATGATTACTTAATGTAATGGAAGAAAATGAATGCAATAGATTGAAGTCGGCAAGGAAATATGAGGGCGAATCTTTGAAGGCTGGGTTGAGTTGCTACTTTTTTACATGTAAAAACTAAAGCAAAATAAAAGGTAGGTGAACAAAAAGTTGGCTTAATTATAGTCTTCTCTTGTCAAGATTCAATGAACAAAATTTGATAATTTGATTTATTTTCAAATATTTAGTATATTTTGACTTAATGTATCAGGTAATATAAGCCGGACAAATAAAAAATATTATATAAAGTTAAACTAACAAAAATTCAATTTAAAAATGAGAACAATTTGCGAAGCGTTAGAGGAAAAAATATAACACAATAAAAAAATATTAGTAACTATGTAAGTGATGTTATGTTAAATTGCATGATCAAGTTATCGGAGTTTACATAATCATAAGAACTCATGTGTGATTCACAATATCAACAAGTTTTATATTTTTGGAATACGATCTTGCTTTAGAGATCGGGAGACATCAGAGTAGCTAAGATGAAAAATCAACATACATTTTTTAATAGAAATGAAAGAATAAAAAATCTAAGCTTGAACACGCCCAGAGCTACACCAGCTAAGTCATGGAAGGCAAAATCCAACATATTTGGAACGGCAGCATCGAAAACATGGCACCCAATTGGAAGTGCCTCAACATTGATAACCACCATGTCTGCGCTACGGTTCCCTTCACGATAAACATTCAGCAACATAACAATCCAATCTAGTTGAAGGGGGTCCTTGATTCCCATTATAAGAGTATAATAATCATTCATAGTCGCATCAACATGCATTTTTTACTAAAAGAAATTTTCACCTAACCCGAGGAATGAGGATGAAAACTTAAAAATATTTTGTACAATAATGGAACAAATGAAACAATGATTCTATAATATATGCAGAAAAAAAAAATTAAATTACCAACCTAGCTAGAAATAGATGCGATCCCAATGTAGAGGTTAATTAGGCAGTCGTTTAAGATCTTAAAAATTGAAGGACCTAAAACATATATGTACATCTACTTTGATTGTTAAATAGTTAACTATTACTATTAAACATTATTCATTGATTTATGATCCCATAATATACAATTTGGAATAAAATTGTATAATTATTAAGGTCGGCCTTGAATAGAAAAATAAGGATTCGTAAGGAGAAGAAACCTATATGGTTTTTTTAGTGATGTTATGATAATAATATTAATTCTTGTTGAATCTGAAGGAGGAATTACCGACATTTTGCCGCTTGACAAACAAACAATTTAAATTACACTTCAAATAAATTAATACATGTGAATGCAATTAAATGATGGTGAGTAGGGTCCAAATTTCTTTTCTAAATATCCTAATAAAGTAACATATGATAAGACTAGCTAATAACTAATCTCAAAATGGTTAATAATAATGGTGTTCCCTTGGAAAAATTCAATTGGATACTAAGCCGACGTCGCAGGTTCCTGACTATTGATTGGGCGGCTGCTGTTCTTAATTATGCAAAATTAATTTGCCTAATTAGTAATTAGGTCTGCATCTAAAATATGTTCGCTATTTTTTTTATTTAGGTTCAAATTTGAAGTAGAAAGAGACCAGTCCAGTGGTCAATCACATAATTCCTTGTACCCTTCAACATTTAATGAAGTCAATACCAAATGTCACCGTTCATCCAATGTTTTGTTCTTTAAAGAACATTTTGGGAACATATTTGATGGAGAAATGTCTTTTTAAAAGATTTAAAATTAGGGTAAAAATTCGTAATTCTCCAAATAAATAAGCTATGAAATTTACTGTCCAAGTTGCTATGCTTCACAAAAATGTATGTTATTTACATGATTTCGTCATAATAATGAGATTATCCCCACAAAATATATATTTTAAAATAGTGGGTTACTTTTTTAATGTGTTTCTAATGCCATAAACACAATTTTTTTATTTAAAGAAAGGCAAAATATTTAATTTTTGTCTCAACTAGATATGCTAATCATTAAGATGGCCTTCATACTCTATAAACTTTAGGACAATTAAGAACAAAGCAATCATAACATTTGTTAGGTCATTTTCGTGGTATAAACGTATAAACCAAATTAATAAGATGAAAATTTAAACTAATTATTATGATAAAATATATAAACACCTAAATATTTGAATTGAAAAGTAAATGAGTTTAATTTCATTCCCTCAACTTTTTTCTATTTCTTTTATTATCCTTTGAATTTTGAAATAATCACTATTAGCTCCTCAACTTGTAAAAAATACCATTAACATCACGTATTAGTTTGTTACATTCAAAATGTATCACCTAGCAGGTGTACTAGAGTCAGTTGTGTCATCACGGGAGCAAGAATAAACAATTCGAGATCTCCCTAAGAGATGGTTCAAAAGTTCTTTATATCACTACGCTATAGATGGCCTGTCGCAACTAGAATGGCTGGTGTTGCATCGAAGTGTTGCGATATTTGAAGGAAAAAAGGATTTTTTGAAACACATTTTGAAAAGTGTTGCAATAGATATTTTTGTTGAACAGTTACACTTTCATCGCAACACTTTCAGTCTAAGCGTTGCAAAGACCTTCATGAACAGTGCATAAAATGACGGCGGGAAATCTCCTGCTTGTTTTTTTGACGGGGAGCGAGATATTAAAAAATAAAATAAAAACTCAAACTTGTATCCTCCATTTCTCTTTCTTTCACCCTAGCTACTGTTGCCGCTTCCATAACCCACATAGAAACATCCGTCTCTCCCTTTGCTCCTGCCGAGCTCCTTCTCCTCTCTTTGCGCCACTGATCGACGGGATCCTTAATTTTTGAGGTATTTATTCTCTGTCTGAGTTGGTTTTTATTC
Source organism: Euphorbia schlechtendalii (assembly GCA_949673415.1). Classification (NCBI taxonomy): domain Eukaryota; kingdom Viridiplantae; phylum Streptophyta; class Magnoliopsida; order Malpighiales; family Euphorbiaceae; genus Euphorbia; species Euphorbia schlechtendalii. The sequence goes on along the minus strand of CATIWQ010117693.1, from coordinate 2,127 downwards.
TCTGTCCCAAATTCTCTGTGTTTTCCTTTCCTCGGAGAAGAACAAATTTGTGGGTTTTTTGTTTTAATGGAAGGTCAATTTGATTCCTTCGATCATCTTAAAGTAAACGCTATGGAGCAGGTGAAGAAAGAAGAAGTCTATTTGCCCCCTTCTGATGATTCTTTCACTGGTGGGGTTTACCGTCAGCCCAAAGGTGATTCAAGGTATCATTTTTGGGGTTTTAAATTGATGAAAGTTTGAATTTTTGAATCTTGTTTTTCCTCTTTTGGATGGGATCCATTGAATTTTGTATCACAAACAAAGAGAGAAGGGTAATTAAGAAATTTGAAATTAAGAAACTAGTTAAATCTTTAGCTGGTAGTGAAATGAATTCGGCTACTGACTTATTTTTTCTTCTTCTTTTTTAAATTAGAAGAGGATTTTGAATTTGGGTTTTGTTGTCTTCTTCTTTCTTTTTGGGTTTAAGCCAGTTTGATTTGGATGGAGTCTTATATTGAGTTAAAAGTTTCAAAATTTCATGTGCTGAATTGAACTGATGTTTGAATTAGAGTTTAGTTGTTTGACTTACAATGTTTTTTTTATATCAATTTGAATGACGTCTGTTCTTTGATATGTTAGTTTGTTTACTATGTGTTTGATCACTAGAGTCCTAAACATTCTTTTGTTTTTCTGATGATTAGATCTGATTAGTCTTGTTCTGGGTTGCTTAGTCAACCTTTATAGCTATCTTATCCGAATTAAGAAGCTTAGTTTTTTTGCATACACTAGGAATGAACTTGAGTTGAGAATTAGCTTTAGTGAAACCAACCTTAACTGAAAAAGTCCTAAATGCTTATATATGGGAGGTAAGTAACTAAATATCTCAATGTTATCAAATGGGCCAAGAAAATTGTCTATATTCCCCTTTTGAATTCAAGAATAAAACTGAAATTTGAGTCCAAGTTTTTCTCAAATCTCAATAGTTGAATGAGTTTGAGAGTATATGAATATATATCTTTTTTATTTAAGCTCACCTTTTCTTCATTCAAGGGAAGGTCAAACTAATAAATAATCCATTGGAAACATGTTAACCATTTTGGTTCTCAAGGAAAAAAAGAACTATTTTGTTTTTTACAGGTCTACAATTTGGAAAGCTTCTTGTTTGTTTAGTGAAATTGTCATCTCGATATATATCGGTTAAACTGAATAAATGTGCTGTTGCAGGACATGGATCCTACTTTTTTAGGAACTCGTGAATATAGACTTCTAGCAGTATGTTAGATTTATTTTAGGGAAAATTTTCAATTTTTTCGCCTATATTTATTTTGTTACTTTTTTTGTGACGGAAAATTGGATTTTTCTCTGTTATTATTATTATTATTATTTATTATGAATTTTTGCCTATATTATGCGTGCTATGTAGTTACTTTCATGTAGTTGTTCTTCATGTCAAAAACAATTGTCAGTTACCAAAAGTTTTGTGTATTTTATGTAAATTAAATCCTTGAAGCTCTTTTTGCACATTGGTAACCATGAAACTTCTGTTAATTTCTTTTTTCAGGGAAATTTATAGTGAAGGTGCATCATTGTTGGATAATTTTTTCTTTGGTTCTCTGATCTCTCCTCAACCCACCCCTGTATTCCGATCATGGATTATACTCAAGTACGATCCCTTCCTTTCTTTATTATTATGGCCTTTGGTTTTCTTATATTGTTTATATTTATTATTGTTTATCCCTTTGTGATTTGCTGGGAGTAAATTCATTGGTTTTAATTTTCATAAGATTCCTAAGTTGAGTAAATGGTATGCTTCATTGATTTTATACCACAACTTGTTCTCTTGAGGAACTAAAGTCATATGTTGTTGTGGTTAGCTTGAAATTCTTATTGATTAAACTTGTTAGTTATATTTATTTATAAATAATAACAATGTGTATTAATGCATATTGTTTATGCATGTATGTGTTAGAAAGAAGTGGGTGATGCATAGGGTAATGTTTAGGGCTCTGTTATGCCTTTTGTATGTGTTTGTTTTGGAAAAAATTAACAAGAATTGTGCATTATTACAATTGATTGATCATTGATAGGTGATACTGAGTGCGTTTATCTCATGAACTATGCTTTGATTTTATAATTATAAACAAAATT
>CATIWQ010117656.1:0-22479 GCA_949673415.1 Euphorbia schlechtendalii | reverse complement strand
AGTTGCGTTAGTGAGCGCGTGAATGAAAAAAACTATTTAAAAAAATTAAAAAAGAAATAGATATCCCAATGTTAATATTCTAACGTTACAAAAGTTCAAATCCCTAAATCGTTCTTCATCTATTTAACACCTGAATCAGATATCTCTTTCCAAATTGAAAACTTTTGGACAAGTTCAGGGGGAAATTGACAACTTTTAGACAAGTTCAGGGGGGCATTGAGAACATTTCAAAGTTCAGGGGGGAATCTGGAGTTTAGGGATAAGTTCAGGGGAAAATTGAGAACTTTTAAACAAGTTCAGGGGGGCATTGAGAACATTTCAAAGTTCAGGGGGGAATCTGAAGTTTAGGGACAAGTTCAGGGGGTTCAAGAAGCATTAGGCCTTTTCAAAAAAAGAAGAAAAGAAAAGAAATATATGCTTCCTCTAAATACATATTTATCAGCATAAACTTGGGTGGAAATATTTTACTGCATCCTCAAACTTTTGAAATGAAATCGGTAAGAGTGTATCAGTTAGCACACTAAATGTTTCGTGTTAATTTTTGATCAGAGAGAGAAATCGAAAAAATAATATCTTTGAAAGTCAAACCAACTAGAATATAATCACACGTTATCACATTTAAAGACCGAACTGGTAAACTTTTATCAAGTTGGACGCTCGTGCAATAGGCTTCTCAAAGTGGAACAATTATTGAGATGAGTATATATATATTAACAAGGATTGAATTTCGAAGGCTGAATATGGACACCAAAAATAAACATAAAACAAAACAATTATCCTGATAAAACCTGCACCATTATTGCATTGTAATACCATATAAATTATTAATACCAATTCAACACTCCATCCCTGAACTTGTCCTAAAAAATTTACTGTTCTCATGAAAAGTGATATTGTAGCTCCTTCAACTCTCAAAAAGTGCACTAATTTACTCTCTCAATGCCACGTTTTAGTTTTTGCTTGGTTGACTATTCAAAGATGTCCCTTTTCTAATATTCCTTTTGCAATTAGAAACTGGCACATGAATTTGAGGGAGCAAATGATGCACTTTTTAAAAGTTAAGATAGTTACCGGATCACTTTGAATATTCAAATGGGCAAAATATTTTTTATGACAATTTCAGTTACCTGTTTACACATTAAACCAATTATTAATGTAAGAATATTATAATACATGGAATCCTAATTTTATTCAAATTTCATCTACCATAGTGAAAAGGCTCGGATGCTTGTGAACAACGGCTATACATACTTTATTTTGTTTAGGCTTAATACATCAACACCCCCCTAAAGTTGGTTCAGAAAACTGGACGTCACCCTCAACTTTCAAAAGGACCAGTTACCCCCTTAGCTTGGGAAAAAAGACCAGTTACCCCCCTTAACTTGGCAAAAATGCACCAGTTAGCCTCATCAACGTCACATGTCAGAGTCTGGTTGGTTTGACTTTTCAAAGATCCCATTTTTCTGATTTTTCTCTCTCCAACCAAAAGTTGACACGTGGCATTGAGAGGGCAAACTGGTGCATTTTTACCAAGTTAAGGGGGGTAACTGGTCCTTTTTATCAAGTTGATTGGGTAACTGATTATTTTCAAAGTTAAGGATGACATCCGATTTTTTGAGCCAACTTTATAAAGGTGTTGATGCATTTGACCATTTTTTTATGAATTACAAGTCACGTATTCAATTTTAAGCGTACGTAAAAATATTCATAAAAAGTTAGGCAGAGTAAAAAGTTGATAATTAGTAAAGAGTAAACGAAGAGTGAAAAAAATCTAGAAATCAATAGTAAATGAAAAGTCATTGAGTGTGTTTGGAAAAATCGAAATTAAATATGCTATTCCTTTTTCATGTTTTTCATTAAAGATTTGACATGTGAAAAGTAAATATAAAATCAAAGAAGTAAATTAATAAAACATATATATAAATTACTTACTGTCTGAAATCCAAAAAAATATATAGTATTATTTATTAAAAAAGTCAAATTCATGGTGATGAACCCAATTTAACAGATAATTCATAGTATTTGAGTTTTGGAAATAACAAACTAATTAGGATAGTGAAATGAATTAGGTACAAAGTAGACTCTTAATTAAGTAGTTAGCATGAGTTTGTTAACTTAATTTGACGTAGACTTAGTTAATTTATTGTTTAGGGTTGCGGAGAATTTCAGTGCTGAGCTAATTATTAGCAGCAAAGCAACTCAGCTTAAAAGTTTAAGTGATATATCTCAGCATAAGCCGAGTTACTTTATGCGATGCTAAGTAATATAACATTGTTACTTGTAATGAATTTTGTGAAAACAAAATATTATGGTTTGATGTATTTCAGGTTTAAAAAAGGATTTGATGCTGAAAACAAAGGAATATTCATGTGGTCCAAACCATTAAAAGGTGCCAGTACAAATGTTGGCGTGTAGTCACTAAAGTTCAAGAGTAAAAGGTATCAACTGACAAGCATTGGTTTTCCAGCATCGTTGCACCACTGCAACGTCAGCAACTCACTCAATCACAAAAGCTTCATGTTGCATCTCGCACCCTCTCTACTAGCATATTGATCGGCAAGGTTTTGACTCTACTTATTCTGAGGGCTTATATTCTGTTATGATGCCAAAAACCTTGTTCCCCACTCTTCTTCTGACAAGTTAAGAAGTTCAACTATGAACATGTGTTGTCAATACCGCTTATCAAATAGAAAAATGGTGACCACTGCAAGTATAAAATTTCGATGTAGTTTTAAAAGATATTGATCCCACAAGGAAGGAATTCGGTTCTAAAGACCAACTAGAGTTACGGGGTAAACGAAAATAGGGAATTTTATTGGAGGGGTTTGGATGATAGACGGATGAATAAATAGGTGTATGTACAGACTAGAGAAGATGTAAAATATAAAGATATTCCTAAGAACAAGTTTAGCAGAGAAAAACATGAAAAATCATGAAGAATATTTTATACACTAGATAACTTCAAAACATAAGGTTCTAGATGTCCTAATATTCAATAATTCACCGCAGAGCAACACATGAGATGACTTTTCTAAGTCTAGGGTAAACGAATTATGACACTTATAAGAACCTGGATAACAATATTACTATGCTTAGTATAGGTCGCCCTCACATAGCCATATTTAGCAAGTTACCACTCCAAAAATGTTGGCTCACGAAATAGCATTATAATCACAGATCCAGTGATTATACACAATCTTGTTATCCCCGAAATCACTCTTAAAGTTAACTCAAAAGCATAAAATAATACAAATGATGCAAAATGAATTACTCATTATGACACATAGACATATCATAAACTTCAAAATAGAAAGTATAAGCAGAAACCAAAGTAAAGTTGCAAGGTATGCAAGTGAAAGCTAAAGTTGATAAAAACGTATCCACTCTTTAATGGGAGTTATCAATTCCCGCAATTCCTGCATCTCCTTTGAATCCGGTCTCGACTCGTACAGAACCTTCACTAGGATGCTATTCTTTGTGAATCTTGAATAAAAGAATGTTGAAGAACGAAAACTTTTATTGATAAGTGCTTTGCAATCACACTCATACAACAAACACTCGTATTTGTGTAGAAATATAGTGATCGAAATAGGAATCGAATCACTTAAATATATTTCTCACTAAGACTTTGAACTAGCAAAATCTATATAATTTCTACTTTCTATCTGTACATACACGTCTAACATGTATCACACTATCAATCCAAATTTCTGCCTTCTTGCGAAAATGGTTGAAGTTGAACCCTATTTATAGAGTACGAAGGGTTGCGTCTATCCAAACGGGGAGTCGTACCCACTAGCGAAGAGTTGCATCACTTCATTTTGATTGGATGCAATGATTTATCCTCATCCAAAATGGAAAGGCACCTTTTCATGACTATTTGACTTCCAAAGGGTGTCTTTTCGGTTGGTAGTTGATGGTGGTTGACTGTTGTTAACTCGCAGTTGGTAGTTGAAAAGAGATAACCATTAACTGTCACAAGTCACGACCGTGAATCACATGTCGCGATCGTTAACATTGGTTGGCAGTTTTCTATTTATGAAGAGTGACAAGTCACGACTGCGAATAGATGTCATGATCGTGAAATGCTGTTTCTTCATGATTTTTCTTTGCAACTTTGCTTATCTTTGACAACTTTGATCATAAGCCAAATCATTGTGTTCCACGCATCTTTTTGCACCTTTTTCACTCTTTTTCCATAGAATAGAAGTCCTGAACTACCAACAAGAGTACGGTTATCCTTTTTCGATTCGATCATGTGAAGAAGGGAAGAGATTCCAAGTTCTAAATAAATTGGAAATCAACGATATGATTTTTCTTGATATGGTTTTCTTGGAAACTCTAGGACTTCATGAATAAATGAGGATGTATCTTGCTGATTTGGGTTTAAGCCAAGTTGTGGGGATGCAATTTCCAAAAAATCGCGATTAGATTTTAGAATGTCTAGTGACATTGGATTTTGAAGACAAAAGGAAGAGGGCTATTCAATTTCACAACCAAGGAAGGCATTACACCATCACAAGAGAGATGATGAATGCTTGGTTCGGGTTCAAAATTGAAAATTCATCAAGCATGACAGATTCTTTTCAACCAAATCGAGTTTGGGCAGATTTAATGGGTAAGAGAGTCTTCGACCCTAAAAATTCTCCCAATAAACTGATTAAGGATGAGTGCATTCTTCTTCTCCACAAATACCTTTCCACTTCATTATTTTATCGAGTAGAGAATACCAAAGTCTAAAAGAAAAACTTGTTTGTTCTTTCTTGCGCTTTGATGAAGCAAATAGCAGAATTCATGGATATTATTTGGGACATGATGAAGAAGAATTCTACAAGTATTCCTCATTTGTTCATGGAGTCCTAGAGTTTCCAAGAAAACCATATCAAGAAAAATCATACCGTTGATTTCCAATCTATTTAGAACTTGGAATCTCTTCCCTTCTTCACATGATCGAATCGGAAAAGGATAATCGTACTCTTGTTGGTAATTCGGGACTTCTCTTCTATTTGCGGGTACCTTAACATGAGGCATTTTGGTGTTTTTAAGTGAAGGTTGAAAAAGGTTTTTGAATGTAGAAGAATAGAGATGAATTCAGAACTTTTGTAAGCTTTGTAGAAGTTGTGGTGGCTAAGGTTCAACCTAGACCTACTTATAGAGTTCCAAAAGGTCTCTAATTGGCCACAATAGTCAATGTAGCCGTTTAGCCGTTATTGGTAGTTTTAGCCATCTGTCACATGTTAAATCACGATCTGTAATGGTAATATTCTATCTGTGTCACGATGGCGAAGGCTTGTCACGATCGTGATTTTTCTCACGATAGAAATGGAAAGTTTCACTGCAATATGTCACGGGCGCGACCTATAGTTGTGGTCGCGACTTTCTTCAATTCCTTTATTTCTTCAATTTTTAGACTTAGTCCTAGAAAAACTTAAAAAAACAAATATATTGAATATAAATATTTCATTAAATATATTTAAAAATGTTTAATAAACAAACAATTGAACAAATAAAAGAAAACAAATAACAAACAAGAAGAAAAATAAACTGTACAGAATTCCTAAATCTAAATGAAAAGTGAAATCTATTCGGAGGGAAGTGATTCTATCATTAGGTCAATCTTGTAGTAGGATTCCCTTAGATCTCGCTCGACATCAAACATAAGAGTATGAATGTCGTCGATTTTCCTGTGAATCAAGATCTGTGCCTCCATAAGTTCATTCAACTTTTGATGGAGGTTGGTTGTACTACGTTCTTCCTCCCTTGCTATTTCCCGTTCTCGACGTCTATTAGCTTCCACTCTATCATCCCATGATTTCCAATCATAGGTGATTTTATCAACCACAATGCACTTGACCAAAAATCCATACTCAAAGAAAACATCCATTTTTAACTTCGGAATTTCATCTTCGTCAGTAAAGACTTTACTAGTGTAGGGCATTCTCCCAATCTGGCCTAACAGATTCGCCATAGTTCGACATCCATACTCTGTCATTCCAGGGTTCTACATGGCAGACATGAGCGTCTCTATCATAATCCTAGAAATATCGATAGGTATACCATCCCAAATTGCTTCCAACACAAACAATTCTTCAGGAATGACAAGGTTGAATGATGACTTGCCAAGCAACGCTCCACTTAAATAAAAGTGTAGTGCGAGCAAACATGGGTCACGAATCCACCAGCTATAGGTAGATTCATGTTTGTACTAGTTTTGGCTAGGCAGACGATTTCATGTCGGTAACGGATCTCATCCAGGAAGCATCTTATAATAGCAATCATTCGGAAAACCCATATACCTTTCCAGGGCCTTCCATGTTAACTAACACTCTTTCCCATGGTGGCAATAGACTAAGAAGTTCTTCCTATCATTCTTCCAGACCAATGTGACCAACATTTCCATGCAGTTGTCCACACTATTTCCCAGAGTTATATTCGAGTAAATGAAGAAGTCAAGAATCCTTAGATAGTACATAACTCTGTCATAAACACCGTGGTTGATGAAGCTATTCCTATGAATAGTATAGGAACTCTTAAAGTCAGCCTACCTTATGACTTCATAATGATCCCCTTCTTCTCTAGAGTGGATCGGGAATGGAGCTTCATACCATTCCTGGAGATTTGTAAGCGAAACTAGGTTGGATTTGTTTGCTAAAACCATTATGTATGAAAGAAATGATTGAAAGAAATGAAGTAGTTTTCGGATTTGGAAAAGATTTGATCTTTGAAAGGTAGAAAATCATATTGCAGAGGTGAGGATTTATGATTACTCCCACGTTAAATTTATAGGGGTTAGTGGAATAACTGTCGAATAACTGCTGCAATTATTTCACTAGTCAGGATCGTGATTATTTGTCGTGATCGTGACTTATAGAAGTTGAGAAATAGAGAGTTTGTACCAGGGATTCACGAGCAGGAACGGGGGTCGCGAATGCGAATAGGAAAAATAGAAGAATTTCTTCTATTTATCGATAATTCAGATGTAATAATATGACGTATCACCTTCAAGATGATTATTTCATATTCTTTTCACATCTAGGTTAGGATTTCACAACTTATACAGTTTAAGAAAGAAACAAATAGATATATTAGAAAAATATACCATATTCTCCAAATATTTGATCTCTAAGAACGCACTTTCCTTCCCCGGCAACGGTACCAAAAACATGATCACAAGGTTTTGACTCTACTTATTCTGAGAGCTTATATTATGTTATGATGCCAAAAACCTTGTTCCCCACTCTTCTACTGACAAGTTAAGAAGTACATATACGAACAGGTGTTGTTAATACCGCTTATCAAATAGAAAAATGGTGACCACTGCAAGTATACAGTTTCGATGTAGTTTTAAAAGTTATCGATCCCAGAGGGAAGGAATTCAGTTTTAAAGACCAACTAGAGTTACAGGGTAAACGAAAATAGGGAATTTTATTAGAGGGGTTTGGATGATAGACGGATGAATGAATAGATTTATGTACAGACTAGAGAAGATTTAAAATATAAAGATATTCCTAAGAACAAGTTTAGTAGAGAAAAACATGCAAAATCATCAACAATATTTCGTACACTAGATAACTTCAACAAATAAGGTTCTAGACACCCTAATATTCAATAATTCACCACAGAGTAACACATGGGATGACTTTTCTAAGTCTAGGGTAAACGAATTATGACACTTATAAGAACCTGGATAACAATATTACTATGCTTAGTACGGGTCGCTCTCACATAGCCATATTTAGCAAGTTACCACTCCAAAAATGTTGGCTCACTGAACAGCGTTATAATCATAGATCCAGTGACTATACACGATCTTGTTAACCTCGAAATCACTCTTAAAGTTAACTACAAAGCATATAACTTGATTAATACAAATGAAGCAAAACGAATTACTCGTTATGATACATAGACATATCATAAACTTCGAAATAGAAAGTATAAGTAGAGAACAAAGTAAAGTTGTAAGGTATGCAAGTGAAAACTAAAGTTGATCTAACCGTATCCACTCTTTAATGGGAGTCATTAATTCCCTCAATTCATGCGTCTACTTTGAATCCGATCTCGACTCGTACAGAACCTCCACTAGGATGCTATTCTTTGTAAATCTTGAATAAAAGAATGTTGAAGAATGAAAACTTTTATTGATAAGTGCTTTGCAATTACACTATACAACAAACGCTCGTATTTGTGTAGAAATATAGTGATAGAAATAGGAATCGAATCACTTAAACATTTTTCTCACTAAGACTTTGAACTAACGAAATCTATATAATTTCTACTTTTAATCTATACATACATGTTTAACATGTATCACACTATCAATCCAAATTTCTGCCTTCTTGCCAAAATGGTTGAAGTTGAAACCTAGTTATAGATTATGAAGGGTTGCGTCTATCCAAACAAAGAGTCGTGTCCATTGGTGAAGAGTTGCATCACTTCATTTTGATTAGATGCAAAGAATCATCCTCATCCATAATGGAAAGGAACCTTTTCATGATTGATTAATTTCCAAAGGATGTCTTTTCGGTTGGTAGTTGATGGTGGTTGATCATTGTTATCTGGCTGTTGGTAGTTGAAAAGAGATAACCATTAACAGTTACAAGTCGTGATCGCGAATAACATGTCACAATCATGAACATTGGTTGGTAGTTTTCTGTTTATGAAGAGTGACAAGTTACGACCATGAATAGATGTCATGGTCGTGAAATGTTGTTTTTTCATGAATCTTCTTTGCAACTTTGCCGATCTTTGACAACTTCAATCATAAGCCAAATCATTGTGTTCCACACATCTTTTTGCACCTTTTTCACTCTTTTTCCATAGAATTCCACTTTTGTTCATTTTACTCCCAAGATTTACCTAGTTTCTGCATTTGCATAAAAAACAAGTACATACCACATGAAATCTTTTATATGAAGTATAAAATGAAACAAAACCATATCGTTTTATGATTGAAAATGTCATGATAATAAGTGGAATTATACAATTATCACATATACGCTTTGAGGAATCAAACCTTTACGAGAAAGTGATCAATGGATTAACATTGCACCTCAACAGATAAAATCGCTATTTCAAACGGCTTTAAATCTACCTCAAATGGGAAGAAACTAAAGAAGTGAAGAAAAGAAATTTCAGAGCTCAAGTCAAGACGAGAGATTGCAATGGCTACTTTCAGGAATCTACAACTATAAATAAAGACTGAAGCAGACGTTTACAACTTGGTAAATCCCCTGAATTTTTAAAGAGATAAAACTTTTTTCAAGCAATCATAGCCTTCAAAATTCCTCAAGAAAATCTTAAAAGCAAAAGAATTCATATTATGTTTGTAATAGAGAGAATCTAACTAGACTTAGAATTAGGTAAGTTATCCATTGTAAAAGAACCATTGTTTTTATAACTTGAGTTCTTGTTCTAGCAAATCAAGTTCTATATTTAGTGATTGTAGTTTGAGAAGGGTACTCAAACTGTATAGAGAGGTAGTTAGCTTGGAAGGTACTTACTGTAAAACTTCTACCATTGTTAAAGGCTTCTCCTCCTAGTTAAAGGAGTTAACATTAGTGAATTTAAGCTCCGAAAGGAATCCGGAGACTGGAGGTAGGCCAGGGGCCAAGATAAATTCTTAGGTGTAAAACTTCCTAAACTTTATCTTTATTTTTTTCAACTATCGCTCAACATAAGCATATTTCTCTCATTATTTTTCTTGCTTGAAAATCCAACCAAAGATGAGTAAGTTTTACTCAGCATAGCTTGAGACCAAACTAAGTCAGCTTGAGTTGAGTGGTTTACTTAGTTTGAATCTATGAGTTTGCACACAACATTTTTATACTCAACATACATTAATATAACTTGGAAAAGATTTTTAAAATAAAAATAAATAAGTTAATCAAAATTCACACCCTCTGACCGATTTTATAAGCTATCAAGGATCAATAAGTGGTATTAGAGAAGTTGCTCAACTTAAGATTTCACAGTCTTGAATATAAAGATCATCATGACTTATAACAACCTATCTTCCATTCCTGGTCATGGGTAGATAACAATCGTCAAGGAAGGAATGTCTCTAACTAGACCTCCACTCTTTGACGACCAACATTACTCTTTTTGGAAAAATAGCATGAAAAATTTCATACAGTCTCAAAGCATGCAAACATGGATTGCCATAGATCTTGATCTTCGCATTCCTACAGTTGTTAGGAATGGGCAGAGAGTTCCTGTTGATCTTGAAGACTATGATGATGCTGACCTAAAGCTACTCAAAGAGAATGTGATAACCATCAATTACTTACATTGTGCGCTAAACTAGTATGAGTTTAATAGGGTATTAAGATGCGAGACTCCATAAGAAATATGGAGGAAACTTGAAGTCACCTATGAAGGGACATACAAAATGAAGGAGACCAAGATTAACATAATGATTAAGGAATATGAGTTATTCTAAATGGGTGCAAGTGAGGGTATTCAATGTATGAATACTTAGTTCATCAACATCATCAAGGAACTAAAAAGATTGGCAAAGAAATTCACCAAAGAAGAAATGGTGAAGAAAATTCTGAGAAGTCTCACCAACGAGTTGAATGCTAAGAAGAGCACCATTGAGGAACCTCATGATTTAAAGAACTATAGCTATGATGAGTTAATAAGCACCTTGTAGACTCAGGAGATGTTGTTGAGAAAGTTTGATGATGATTTGAAGAAAAACAAGCTATTATTCTCAAAGCTTATTCATTTGATGAAAGCTCTCAAGAAGATTCAGATGAACAAATGGCGCTGTTAACTACAAAGTTCAAGCACTTTATGAAGATCGATGAGAAATACAAAAGAAGTTTCCCATCAAGAAGAAATTCACTCAGCACAAGAAGGATACTAAGGAAGGATAACTAAAGAAGGACTACAACAAAGACATAAATGCTTTAGCTGTGGTGAGAAGGGTTATATTCAATCCAGCTGTCCAAAATCTAAGAAGGATAAATTCAAGAAGAAGTTTGATAAGAAGAATGAGGCTTTCGCAGCTACATGGAGTGACTCTAATGAATCTTCATCATTCGATGAAGACGCACAAGATTCTACCAATCTCTGCTTGATGGCGATCGAAGGAGAAAGAGGTGAAAGCTCAGCATCAATATAAAAGATATCAATTCCACTACTAATCGAAATGTTGAGAGGAACAAAGGAAAGAACCTCCAAGTTATACACTCTGAAATTCCTTTGGCCATGGAAGAACTCGCCTAGGTACCCTTTGATGTTATGAAGTTGACCAATAAGATAGAGAAAAAAATCAAGGAGATAGTGAGAAGATGTGAGGATTTCGAAGACACTGTTGTTTCCTTATCCCTTGAAATCCGCTTTCTTCAAAAAAAGTTTGAGCATCATCAGGGCCATAACAACAAGCTCACTAAGAAATTAGATGAGTTGACTATTGAATTAATAACTTTGAAACAGGTACCTCTTCCAAGCAATAGCCCAACTCTAAGTAACCAGACTCGGAACTCTACAAAGGAAAAGAAAGCTTTTCCAAAGAGGAAAGTGAGCTAGCCCAATCCAAAAATAATGTTTGATTTTGGTGGGAAAGCAGGGCATGCCACTATTTTATGTAGGTATAAAAATGGTTACTATGATGAGTTTGACTAGAGTAACATAAGCACTGCTAACAATGGAAGACCCAACCCAAAGGCATGGGTACCTAAAAAGACTTAATTGTTTAGCAGGTGGGTCGAGATCTACTGATGACACTAGAATGTGGTATTTGGATAGCGATTGCTCAAGATATATGACTAGTGATGAGAAGTAGTTCATCACAAAAGAGTGCAAAAGAAATGGAAGTGTCATCTTTGGAGATAACTAAAAAGGCATGATTGCTAGAAGTTGCACAATGGGTGTTAGTCCTTCAATTGAAGAGGTTTCTCTCATCAAAGGACTGAAGTTCAACTTGCTTAGCATAACCTAACTTTTTGACAAAGATAAAAAGGTTATTTTTGACTTAGTAGGATGCTCATTAATTAACAATAAGACTGACTTAACTATTTTCTATGCTCCTAAAGTTAATAATGTTTATATGATTGAATTATCCCCTTACTCCACTAATGTTTATCTTGTATTTAAGGAGGAAAGTTCATGGCTTTGGCATAAAAGGCTGGGTCATATAAATATGAACATTATGTCTAAACTAGCCAAAAAGCAATTAATTATGGGTTTACCTAGTATCAACTTCGAAAAAGATAGGCTTTGCTCAACATGTCAACTTGGTAAGCAGGCTAGAAAATCATATAGATCAATTAACAACGTAAACTAAGAAACCGTTGTAGCTCCTACACTTGGATCTTTTCGACAGTTCAACCTATGAGCATGGAAGGAAAAAGGTTTTTCTTAGTTGTAGTTGATGACATCACGATATTCATTTGGGTAATCTTGCTCAGTAGCAAAGATGAAACCTTTGAGTCTTTTATTAAATTGAGTAATCAGATAATGAATGAACTAGGAATCAAAATTAGTAGAATCCGAAGTGATCATGGACTTGAATTCGAGAATTTCCATTCAAAGAAGTATTTTCAACACATGGTATTGACCATAATTTTTCTACTCCTTATACACCGCCAACAAAATGGGGGGTTATAGAAAGGAAGAAAAAAACTATATCTTATATGGCGAGATTCATGTTGAGTGATAACAATTTACCAGAGTACTTTTGGGAAGAAGTTGCTAACAAAGCCTATTTTATCCTTAATCATGTTTTAATTCACCCAATTATGGTGAAAACTCCTAAGAGCACGAGATTCTCGGTCTCTTTCGCGAAACGATGATGAAAACTTATTATATATACTTACTCTCTAGACTTTTGTAAACCCATAATCAGGGCTAAGGTAGCGTCGAAAGAAGCTCTTTTAACCCTTCTCACATATTAAAATATTTAATTTAATAATTAGTTTCTTTTATTCTATAGGTTTAATACCTTTTTTTTCCTTTGTTAGGAATAAAACAAGTGTAATTAGTTTATTTTATTCTATAGGTTTAATACCTTTTTTTTCCTTTGTTTGGAATAAAACAAGTGTTTTTATTTACTTAGAATATGCAAAAAATTCAAAAAAAATGTTGAAAAGTTTAATTTTATATAATAGAAAATTCAAAAAATGCATAAAAAGTTAAAAAAGTCGTTTGCCCTTGTAGTTGGGAGTTACCTGGGCCTCGAACTTCCAAGCCTGGTGCCCCTGCTGCTGGTCTGGTGCCCTTACACATCAAATCGGCGTCGATGTAGCTAGGCCGGTGACGGTCCTCTTCTAGGTCGGCGTCGACCAAGTTAGAGGGGTACCGGGTTTTTACATGGTTTTTCCCATTTTACCTTATTTCTCTCGTTTCCCCCTTTTACCCTTAATTTGACAGACCTAAAATGGTATAAAAGGCTCAAATTTTTAGGAGAGAGAGAGGAGGAACATCACTTTTACAACTTTTGGGTTGGGAATATTTGAAAAGAGAGAGAGAGAGAAATGAAAACTTGGAGAGGAAGTAATGAAAAGTGAGGAAAAATTCACTTCTCTTGATTTTTTCTCCATTTTCTCAACTTCATCCTTATTTGGGATCTTAATATCTTAGCTAGATCTATCAAATACCTTTCTATTGAATCCAAAATCACTAAAAAAACCCATCTCTTGCATTTATTTAATTTTTTTGTGTTTAATCCATAAATCTTCAACAAATTAACAAAAAAGGCTTGAGAGGATTCTTTTCTTGGCATTTTTGGCTCCAAAATCATTTGGATCATGTCAGAGGGATAAGCTTCCGAGTTTTAGGAGACTTTTGGGCTTGATTGTGTGTTTATTTTTGTGTTTTGGGGGTTTTGTAGGTGAAAAATGAAGTTTAACCAGGTACCCC
The DNA here is from genome assembly GCA_949673415.1 of Euphorbia schlechtendalii. Classification (NCBI taxonomy): domain Eukaryota; kingdom Viridiplantae; phylum Streptophyta; class Magnoliopsida; order Malpighiales; family Euphorbiaceae; genus Euphorbia; species Euphorbia schlechtendalii. The sequence goes on along the minus strand of CATIWQ010117656.1, from coordinate 8,616 downwards.
TATAGTTATTATAGGGGCGTTGATGAAACTACAAGGGTGCCGCTCCAAATAGGTTTGTCTTGGTTTAAAAATTCAATTTTCACTTATCTTGTGAAAGAAACAAAAAATCTTGATAAAAAATTGTGTAAACCCCCGTGAGCTTTGCTCCTCGAACTGTGCCCCTGTAGGCGACTTGGCCACCCTTGGGAGCTAGACCATCGCCGATCTAGGTGTTAGTCATCTAGAACACATCCAACCCAGCTAGAGGGGCTCCGGTCAGGTTTCTGTTCAGAACCATTTTCTTTACTTTTTTACCTAGATTTCGTATTTTTGCTCCTTTTTAGGCACCCCCAACGATAGGAATCAATATTCCTCGATAAGCGACCTCACAATACACCATGTGGCATCCTCAAATAATTAAAATGAGAAAGATTAGGCCTAAGATAAATTTTTTTACAGAAACAATCGCTTGGAAACTCGAATATCCACTTTAATTATCACCCTAATCTAATTTTTTGCATGTTAATTGAGTCTTGTTTGGTATAACTAATGCCTAATTGTGATGTGCCATACAAATTGAGCTAACCTATTGTGGATGTAGGTAGTTTAGGCTAGATGTATGTTAGGATTTTTATTCCTTCGGGTATTGCCTTGGTAAAAATAAATGTATTTTTTGATAAAATTATATTTAGGACCTTTTGTGTCCCCAAAAAATCTATTATTTAATCCCTACTCCCCTAGGTTATAAGCCTTTTATTTTATTGCCTTTATGTTATTTTCTTTACTTGTTTTCTTACCACATTTATTTATTTATCGCTTTTCCGCTTGTGAATGCTTTAAAACGCCAAACATAAACTGAAAATGACTAGAAAAATAATCGAAATACTTTAAAGGTGGTGACATGTATGTAATTCTAACTTAAATAACATCGAATTAGGTAACTCATCCGGACTTGAATCTCTATACTATAGTGTGGTTTAGATTTAACAGATCTACGTTGTATCGAATTTCCCGAAAGAGCTTATCTTGGTGGTGACTCTGTAACATAGGTTAAAGGATTATGCCTTGAGTCTTTCCAAAACTTTACTTTCTCTCATTCTCGAAAACCCCCATGCCCAATCTCATGGGACCGACACCTCACAGCGATCGCGTGGGTCCGAAACGTCATCCATTCACAATGGTAACTCCATTGGGGATTGCTATTCTTTTTAAACTTGGAGTTTAAAAGAATTTGATGAGTATTGAAAAATCGTTAAATGAGTTTATCCACCTCTAAAATATTTCACCAAAGCACATGCTTTAGATGGATTACCCTTGTTGGTCTGTAAATAGGCTCTTAACAACAACGGAGGGGGGGTGAATGCTTTATCTTGGTTACTTTTAACAATTTCAAAGATATTCGCCAAGTTCAATTTTTATATGCGTGGTGAGTGTGCGTGCTGAGTGCAGATATAAAAATGTATAAATTGCTCAGCTTTTCTGGCATAGTTTATCTTCAATCTTTAGCTGAGTAAGACTACTCAGCACAGATCGGATAACAAGCAAGTAAAAAACAAAGAGAAGTGATGAATGAGATGATGCACTATTAAAGATAAGGCTTAAAGGTAGAATATCAACACCTGAGATTTATCCAGGTTCGACCCCTAGCCTACCTCCAGTACCCGGATACCTCCTCCTAGCTTTAATCCACTAGTGATTCGTTCCTTCAATAGGCAGAGAAGCTTGTACAGTGGGTAGACACAATTACAAAAGGTACCCTCCTTTCTAACTACCACTCAACTCAGTTTGGGTACCCTTCCCAAACTGACACTCAGATTAAATAGAAATGCGAACTGGATTCAACTTATAGAATTGTTGAATCCGTATAATGTTAATCTAAGTAAATCTCTCTATTACAAATAGATATGAACTTTGATGTTTGCTGATTACTTGCGATGGAATTTCTTTGAAAGCTAGAGTAAACTGCGTAGCATTTTAGCTCTTAAGAAATTCGAGGTGATTCTCCAAATTTGAACGTCTTCTACAGTCTTCAATTTATACTTTAAAGCTCTGTGAAGTAGCCGTTGCAAACTTTTTGAGGTCGCTGATCTTCAATTTCTCATCTCTTCAAATCTTTCGAATCTTCCCATTGGAGATAGATTCTAGGACGTTTAAAGATAGAAATTTTAACTTTGAGGCGCAATAAAATTACATTGATAATTTCTCATTTATCTTCAAGCAATCTAGTTTTAAGAGAGGCACGCTAGAATGCAACGTGGAGTCTTCCAATTGTTTGACCTTGCTGACATTGATAGAGTCGCGCAGAGAAACTTGAGACGCGACGCATGACAGAGAATTCCTTTTACTTGGATTGTAGTGAGGAATCCCCAACATTTCATACTGCCACTTTTTTCATTGCGAGGACCACTGGAATCTTCATTAATTTCAGCGCCTTTTTCTCCTGAAAAGAAAGTAAAGAATATTCCATTCCATCACAGACGATGTTAGTAGTACATGTGTCATAAAGTCTCTAAGTGTCAAATAAAGTGCTTTTAATTAACTAAAAGCAGGACTCAGCACGAGCTGAGTGAAATAACTCTAAACTATGTAGTACTCAGCACAGACTCAGCTTTTCCTACTCTAAGCCATAACTTAATTAATTGCCCAGCAAAACTGAGTTATTTTCCCTTAAATAAACTCAAGTTAGCTTTATTAATTAAGAGTCTACTTAGTACTCAATTAGTTTCACTAGCCGAGACAGTTTGCTATTTCTAAAACTATTAAGTATTGTGAGTGTGAGCGGATGACATGAAGCGGTGGGCCGAGAGCTTGCAATATGAGAGGCGCATTCCATCGGGGTGTTTGAAAAGGGTACAGAGTCGAGGACCGGGAAGAGGTTTTGGTAGAGAAAAGCGAAAACATTTTTAGATTGGTTCAAACTCGAATCTACCGCCTCTTAGTGTGGAGTCGCCGCTTGGATTAGCTCTTTCCAAGAATTAGAGTCCTGTGAGGCTTAACGTCCTAGGGACGGTCCACTAAGACACAGAGATTCGGGGGATAAGTTGCTTATTTTTTATGTGATCACACTATATTACATCTATAGAAAATCGTATTTTCTTAATTGTGCATATTCGCACTTAGGTCGTTTTTCAAGTTTGAAATGCATGATTTAATGCGCATGCTGAAAGAAGTAAACCATCCATAAAGCATTAAATAAATGCAGAAAGTAAATGCGAAAAATTAAAGATTACAAAAAGTTACAAAAATTGGCGGATACAACTGCCCACTAACCTATTAATTATATTTTCCATAAAAATATATGCAATGGCCAAAGGAAAATAAATCCTAGGCATACATCTAACCTGCATCCACAAGGGTTAGTACATGGGATATCACATATGTTCGATTTGATTTTAGCGAGGCCCGTGTGGCCTAATTAAAACATCGATGGTTTAAAGTTGTTATTATAAATAAAAATAATTTATTTTTATTTACATGTATGTTGATTAGTTTTATTAGTGAAAATGATCGCATGGCATAAGGTGAGTTCTATTATTCGAGAATAATTTTAATTCCCTTCATTGGGGTATTCTAACATAAAACTTAAAAAGAAATAAAAGATGAAGAAGAGAATTACAACGTTCACAATAATAAGGAATAAAAATAATTCCTAGGTCCACAAATAAAAATTAGAAAGAGATGAAGCAGATGAAAGCACGGAATCCGTAATTCTAGGAACTTAGAGGCTTACCCTTTCAATGTGAATCCACTTTGGCATATCCGTTTGATCCCCGGGAGCGTTCCTTGTTCATTTTTGTAGTTATTGTGGTTTATGTAGAAAAAAATAAGTGTTTATTCATCCAAAAAGATAATCTGACTCGGGTTCTAAATTTATTTTAGACTCGAGAATATCTGAGGATTTTTGAAGAAATTTGATTTTAAGATGAAGAAATTTGGGATCCAAATATGTTTTGGATCTAAGAAAATATTAGAAGAAATGAAGAAATTATTGTTTGTAGTGTTTGTCAGTGAAAATCAGATTTTTTCTCTGAAATTTCCAGCCCCCTTCAATCCAAAAATGTCTCTAATTCATAGAAATTCAGGACGGGATAAACCGGGCTCGCGGCGTCGAACTCCCTAGCGAGTTTGCTAGAGAGCCCAGCATCCTTGCTGGAATCTCCAGCGATTTGCTGGAAATTCCAACATTCGCATGGCTCGCCCGTTCGACGAGCCCATTTTGGCCCGATACTTTTTTAATTTAAAATATTTTTTTAAAATTGATTTATTAGTTAACCAATTTTTATTATTTCTTTTTTTTTTCAAAATTAAGTTTTTAACCAACTTGGCGACAAGGAACATTCCCATTCGGAGATCTTCAGATAATCGAAAATTGTGTGATTTGAGGAGAAGTATCCCGAAAAGCCATCATCATTGAACGCGCGAGTTGGTGCAAAATCCCATGCTCACAGCTACCCCTCGTGTGATCATCGTTGGTTGTGTGACTAGTATGATCACACGAAATGAACGTAGGGATAGAGAGAATACCTGACCGGTGTGGTTGGTGACTTCTTGTTCCCAACTTGTGATAACATAGGCCTTCCTTTCTGGTGTTGTGTCTTCATAGGGTTGTCCGTTTCTTTCTTCGGGATCTCTTAGGTACTTGGTGCCCCTTATGGGTGGGTTGATTGTTTCTTTCTGTGATGTCCCTTTAGTGGTTGGCAACCGTTTCATTCTTCGGTTGAGGTCATTGTGTGCCCCTTGTGATGATTGTAGATAGGTGCCTAAATCTATGTAAAAGGTGACTTTGACTTGTTTCCTATGACAAGTCAGAGAGTATAATGTTAATACATTTTATGATGAATGTTTTTATTATTTGATTGAGTTTAAGCGAAGCAAAAATTTTTGCCCCTTCAATCAAAAATTAAAACATGAGGAATAAATAAGTTTAATGGAAATTCAGGGATGTCCCAAAAATTGCTCCATTATTTGAGGAGGCTGTTGTGATGTTGCAACGTTGACTTTAGGCTTGAGTGGGCCATCGTCTTGTTTGTAGGTTCCTCATGTGAAGGTTCTTGTTTATCGGGACAGTGTTGTCCCAGTTTGGCATCATCTTTACCTATAAATAACGTGATGCGTATGTGATGTATGCATGTTTTTATACATGAACAGTGTTTATCATATGATGTATGTTCGTTTGTTGTAGGTGTTATGGGCTTCGTTCATTGAAGAGCTTTCTCTTATGCTGGTGCATGGTTTCCCCTAGAGTTTTTCTTGTTAGGGATTCCATGGACGACTCCCTCAAAGCAACGACCATGGGTTCATTGAATCAGATTCAAGTTCATAGCTTGGATATAATTTGAGGAAAGTCTGGATGAATCGTTGATTCCGCATTGTGTCAGTGATGATCGCATGGAAGCTGTTTGCTTGAAATGTGAAGGTATATGATGCCTTGTACCGTTCCGAGGAGGAGATGATGAATTTGATATTTCTTTGGTTCTAAGTTTTGCATAGATCACCCTTTCGGGTTTTCAATCTATCGAACCTTGTCTTAATTTTTGACTGGACCACCCTTTCAGGTTTTGAATCCAGCAAACTCATTTTTTTTATTTTTTTCTTTATTTTTTCATTTTTTGGATGGTTACTTGCGACATTCTACCATTGGCATGCAAGCAATCAAGATAAGCATATGCATAAAGATTCAGTAAAAATGACAATGCATTGATGAACTTACTAGGGGTACAAATGTTTCAAATGATTTGACTCCTTCCATAAATTAGCCCTTTCAGGTTTTCTACCCAATGTGGTTCTCTCGATTTCCTAAGTTTTGCCTGAGCCACCCTTTTCAGGTTTTTAACTCGATGGACTATTCTTTTTCTAGTTTTGAAAAGAAGCCTTAATTTTTGCTCAACAAATCGAGTGTTAATTGACAGGCTAAATAGAAATTTAATTTTTTATTCATACTGCTTTTTATCGATTTATTTCTTTCACCTATGCGATAGCAATTATGTAAGACTTGGTCAATTTGGTAGACCGATCGTCGTCGATGTTCACGACTTTAGTTGTTGTCTCGTTCAGCACTTCTAATCGATTGGTTGGTGTTCATGCTGCTTTGCTAGCTTGAGATGTATTTGACGATAAGTCTTGATCATCGATGTTTCCTTTGATGGTACGATGATTTCCCCATAAATAGCAGCGGGCTGTGTGAAGGAGTTGCTGCCATGTTCAACAATCTAACTCCATTTTATCTTTAGTATTGACCCTTTAGGGGAGTTTCAATTTGCTTTGGACTTTTATTTGATCACCCCATGAATTGTGGTGAGTTGTGTGATGGAGTTGTTGATGTGTTAAACGATTTGACTCCTTCTTTATGATATTGTTCTAGTTGTTTGGTCTCAACTTGCTTTGTCTACATTTTAGCTTTCTCCTAGCTTTGATCATTTTAATCTTTGCGTGGTTTGTTCCCTTGATTGACGGAGTCAGTGGACATTTCGTGCTTGGAGATCTTTCCATTGATCTTTCATCTTTGTAAGACGAAGTTATTGCTATCATGCGTTGTCTAATTACATGTGTTTCTCTCTCACTTTCTCTCAAGAGTCAAATCATTTGAATTTATTGTGGGGAATCCATTTATACCCAAATTAATTTCATGACATGATGCATCACGTGTGCTAAAAACATTATGTGTATGCTTATGAGAATGCGTGATGTCATTGATAGAATATCAAGCAAGTAAACAAAGTCTAATTTATTCAAAAATAATTCAACAGCCTCGAGGGTAAAGTAGCTAAAAGCTAAATTATTACATAATCAAGCATAGGTTATTCTCGCACTCCTCGAATTCAAAGTGCTCCATAGATCTTGTCTGCCTTCTCAAACACTTCCTGATAGCTAGAGAAGATGTCTAACCCAAACTTATTCCTGTATGATGGCAGTGCATTGTCTATAAGCTTGGTTATCATCTCGGGTAGACTTAAGCGAGCCCGAAGTCTGACTTGTGTGGCCATCCAATGTGCAAAGTAGGATTTGAAGCTCTCGCCTTGCTCTTGCATTATAGCCTCCAAATGCTGCATCGTGGTTTCCATTTGAGAGTTGAAACCATAATGCCCCAACATAGCCTGTCAAGGCTATGTCAACTAGTGACTATGTCAAACGAAAGGTGGCTGTACCATTCATTAAATGGGCGGCCCATGGTGACGACGAAGAGCTTAGCCATCATCCATTCGCTAACCCTTAATGCCTTCATCACCATTTGATATTGCGTTAGGTGAGCACGCGGGTCGCTAGATCCTACGTACTTCTCAAATTGTGACATTGCAAAGTTCGGGGGTAAGCTGTCTTCATCCTCGATTGTCGGTTGTTCAGGGTATGTGTTCCTTAGGTGAGTGGCCAAGAACGGTTACCATAGTTCCACCATTCCTGGTTGTTGAAGGATGGCATTCCTTACGCTTGGATAAGAGCCATATTGCCCCAGGGATATGCCTCAAAATGGGGGCAACTGAGGTGCCTGGAACTATGAGGTGATCAACGTACTCCAGTTAGGAATAGGGTGTTGGGTCATTCCTTGGAAGAAAGGCCCTGGTGCGAATGCTGGCTGGATAGTTTATCCAAGGAAGAATGGATTATGGTTCAGCTGACTTTGTCCTGCACCGAACAGATAAAAGGTAGTTGGAGGAATCATGTGTGGAGTAGGAGATCCCCCTGTCGGATTGACATTGTTAAGGGTAACCTCTAGGTTGAACACTGCATTTTGGGCCCTCCCAATGTATTGGCGATTGAGCGATGCTAGCTGTTCGCTGTTGGCAAAGGCATTCAAGCCAGCTACAATCTTGCTCTCACTGACGACTGCTGAGAATTTTATCCCATAAGGACAGGGTGATCCTCTCCCGTACCTTCTTCTCGTGGATTAGCCATGAACGATGTGTGTTAAACTGAATCTAAATCAGAACCTGAGTCCTCACTTGAGTCAGTGTACGAAACCCCCTCCAGATTGGCCACAATTGGAGAAATGCGGACCATGCGTCGAGCAGGCCTTTTCTAAGCCCCTTTGATACACAAGTAGAAGATCAAACCATGCGTTTGGGATTCGTGATGCGAAAAATGCGTGAGATGTTTAATGTTATGGCTGCATTCACAAGGGGTTAGAATGCCATGATGTCAAATAACATGTATGTCAATCCATTTAAAACAAATAGGTTAGTCGTTAGGTAAAGATGAGAATAGGTGGACATGAAAATCCAACAACGGGGGTTGGACTTGAGATTCATACAATGTCTGTGTGACATCGTAATATGAGTGGTGTAAGTGAGGTGACCGAGTTACCATGTGGAAATAGGTCAAAAGTTTAGGACTTTGTACTATGACTAGGTCTCATGGAATGAGGAGGTCAAAATTGTTTCGGGTAAACAACTACCGTATGTAGCTACCTAATGAAAGATTTGGTTATTTCACCCAATTAGGGTGGAGTTTTTGGATACCTATGTGGTCATCACTATTTGAGGGTATGTGGTAATACGTGAATTATTACCTCGTGTGGGCGAATGATTTAGGTATGAAGTGTATACCCTTGAAGATTTGGTAAGGTAAGATTTTTAAAGTAGGTTCGCCTTGTGTGGGCTTAGGACATCAACTGCGATATCCTTTAATGTAGAAAAAAATGAT
>CATIWQ010117651.1:0-22108 GCA_949673415.1 Euphorbia schlechtendalii | reverse complement strand
TGTCTATCAACCTTTGTCCATACAGTATCGAGGGCTCCAGTTGATGTGTGGAGCCAATCCTTGAGCGATGCATGCTCGCTCTCCACACGACAATTTGACGTATTGCCCAAGTGTAAAATATTATTCGTCCATGCAGGAATGGACTTTTCTTTGTAAATAATCCATGTATCTAGGAGATATGTGACCAAGTTAGGCTATACCCTATGACACGAGTCTATTAGAATTGCAAGATTAGCATCATACTCTTCTACTGTTTGTGATTTGAAAACTTTGCTCCATTTTCCGTTAGCCATCTTTTGGGCCACATCCCTACATCCAACCACTCTTGCAATCCTGTTTTCAACATCTTTGTGTATATGCCAGTCACAAAGAAGATGTGCGGTGTTTGGAAATAGTTATTCTATCGGTTTGAATAGACCCAGCTACCGATCTGTAACAATTACAGTAGGGTGAACATCTTGTCGAAACATCTGCCGCAATTTATCGAGCGCCCATGCGTAACTGGCAGACGTCTCATCTCTCATTAGTGCCCATACAAAGAGAAAGTTTTTGTTGTTAGGAGTGACCCCCACAAATTCTATAATAGGCATCTTGTATCTGTTTGTTTTGTAGGTACAATCAATGCCTACATAGTACGGAAATGTCTGCAACAAATTCAACGAGGTTAGATGTGCCATGAACACATGAGTGAGAGCTCTCGTTTTCAGATCAGTAACATGCCAATGCAAGTACTTGGCTTGTTGTGCCAAATGGAAAAACTGACGAATGACGTTTCGATCATTAAATGACTTTTAGCGCAGCTTCGTCTGGAAGTTATAGATTTGGCGCATGTTAAACGACTCTTTGGGAAATTTATCAATGAGGGCTGCTATGATATTTTTAGGCTTTGCTTGTGCTTCGCTAATTTCTGCAATGGTTTGCTTAAACTCCTGGCTCATTCGGTTATGTTCTGGATGAGCAGCATCAAAGTTGTACATGACATGGTTGTGCATGCCATGATATCCAGCTTCGACTGTAATTGACCACTTGAAAGTCCAACTACTCTGCTTCAGTTATATTCAAAAAGGGCAACCGCATTTTTCTGTTTTTGTGAAAATCCATTTGGAAAATGGTAAGTTTTTGTCTTTCCCCTTATATGGCTAACCACGACTACATTTGATGAGTCTGCTCTTTGTTCCCTTCCAAGATGATATAACGAGATCAAATACAAATCACTTTGATATACTCCTTGCCCAGGCAACTGCATCTTCTGCTGTTTGAAATTCTGTATCTGTTATAAAATGGCTACTGTAGTCAATGCCATCACCATCGTCCATCGGGGAAACAAACGCCATAGGAAGAGAGTATGATAAGATGAAGAGAATGACGGAAACTTTTGCGAATCAAAGAGAATTTTAGAATGACAAATAAATTGGGAATTAGTAGATTGGTGTAGTGTGAGAGAGAAGGGAAACATTGATGTTATATATAGAATTTGGTAAAAAAATATAGCTGTTGAGAATATAGCTGTTGGGAATATTCCGTAGGGAATATAGCTGTTGGGAATATTACTGTTGGGAATATAGTTGTTGAGAATATTCCGTAGGGAATATAGCTGTTGGGAATATAGCTGTTGGGAATATTCCGTAGGGAATATAGCTGTTGGGAATATTGCTGTTTGGAATATAGCTGTTGGGAATATTCCGCAGGGAATATAGCTGTTGGGAATATTCCGCAGGGAATATAGCTGTTGGGAATAATATGTTGAAACGAACTTAAATAAAATAATATGTTAATAAAAGAAATATTCAATAAAATAAATATTTCGTAAATAAATATTCAATAAATTAATAATCCAGTAAATTAAATATTCCGTAAAAAAATATTTAATCAACTAAATATATTTTTCTACCAATTTTGGCCAAGGAAGTTATTGATTCCGGCCGGAAATAAATTCCGGCCGACCACAACGTTGGCCGGAATTTAATTCCGGCCGACCACAACGGTGGCGGGAATTAAATTCCGGCCGACCACAACGTTAGCCGGAATTTAATTCCGGCTGTTAACTACTCTGGCCGGAATTAAATTCCGGCCAACTACAAGGTTGGCTGGAATTTAATTCCGGCCAATTTTTTTTCGCCGGAACGGTTCGCCGGCCAATTTAACATCGGGGCTGTTTTTCCGGCCTAGAAATAGCCGGAAAAGCAGCCCCGATGTTAAACGAGATTCGAAAGATGGTGAAGTGGGGTTTTATATAGAAATTAGGGTGAAGGGTGAAATAGGAAAGATTTTGAAAAAATACGGGCGACGCGAAATAAAAACAGGTGACGCGTAGGAGCTTAGATTAACAATATCTTCCTTGATAAGATTTCTAAGAAAATGAAATCTCACTCTTATATGCTTTGATCGCCCATTGATTCTTGGACAGCTTAATAGTTAATGCATTATCACTAGACCTGTAAGTCGGTGGGCTGGGCCAGATTTGGTCGAGCTTTTGATTAATAACACCAATTTAAGCCCGGCCCAAGCTCAAACTTTAGAACTTCAGGCTCAAGCCAAGTTTAAGAGCTTATTCTTAAGACCGACCCAAGCCTTGGATATTTTTTTTATTTTAAATTTTATTTTACTAAATAAAAAAAATAAAATATATATGTCGTTATTCATCTAATTGCGTTATTTATTAAAGTTTTCAATATTTAATTTAGTTTATGGTAGTTAAAAAAATTCAACAGAATATTATATAAACATCTTAAATAATTTATCAAATATAACGTACAATTATATAATTAATAAAATTAATGTTCGTCGGGTCGGGCTCTGGTATTTACATAGAAATCAAGTCCGACCCATAAAAATCCGAGCTTTAGCAGGCTTGGGCTCGAGCCGAGTTTAGTGAAAATATGAGAGTCCAAGTCCGGCCCATGAGAGCGGGCTTGGGTTTGGCTAATCGAGCCCCTAGCTTAGTGAACAAGTCTAATCATCACACAATAAAATTGTTCCTTCTTCCTACGAATGAACAATTTCTTTCAAAGTTCTTTTCATCTAAATTGCATGATAAGCACAAGCAGCAAATGCTACAAACTCAGCCTCTGTGGTTGATAAGGTAACTATAGGCTGCTTGCAAGAAGATCATGTTACAGCTCCTCCACTTATCTGAAAAACAAAGCTCGAAGTGCTCTTGCTATCAAACATGTCACCAACATCATCACTATACGTAAATCTGATTAAATCACTTGCACCGTCTTTATCTATGCAATACTCTGTAATTAACAGTACCTTTCGAATACCTTAAAACTCTATAGGCTACCGCAACATGAATTTGAGAAGGATATGCCATGAAACAACTAATAACACTTACAACAAACATAAGATCGGGTCATGTAGCCGTGAGATACATCAAATTTCCCACCATTCGCTTAAATTGAGTTGCATTCACTTTTACACCTTCTTCATCTCAACCAATTTTCTATTTTGGAACAATAAGATTGCACACTGGGTTGTGATTCTCCATCTGAAAACGTCTCAAAATTTTCCCAACATACTTTCTTTAACATATAAATATGCCAATGTCTTTTTGAACAATATCAATTTCAAGAAAAAACATCATCTACCCCAAATTTGTCGTATTAAAATTCTTTTCCATGAAACTTTTAAAATCAACTAGTAGTTTATCATCATCATTATCAACAAATCATCAACATAAATACTCATAATTAAAATTTTACCTCCCTTTCTTTTGACAAATAGAATTTGCTCATTGGAACTGCTTTTGAAACCTTCTTTGATAAATAAGACTCTTTTCGACTAAACCAAGCCCTAGGTGCTTGTATTCATCCATATAGAGCTTTTTGCTGTTTGTACATCATCTGTTCATTCCCTTTCTTCTTGTAATCTTCGGCTTCTCAACAAAAAAGTCTTCCTCCAATATACCATTTAAAAAGATTGATTTAACATCTAATTGATGTAATTTTCACCCTTTTGAGCTTCCACATCATTGATCATCCGAACTGTATCAATTTTGGCCACCAGTACGAAAACCTCTATGCAATCAATTTCATACTCTTGGGTGTACCCTTTTACAACCAACCTTGCTTTTTATTTGTCGATTTCTACAAGCTCATTCAATTTAATTTTGTAAATCCATTTCACCCCAATTTTATTTGCTCCAACTGGTAAATCAATCAAACACCAGGTGTTGTTTTTCTCTATGAATTTGATTTCTTCATCCATGGTCAATCTCCATTTTTGCCTTTTGACTGTTTCCTTGAAATATGTTGGATTTAAAATCATTATGAAAGCCATCATATTAGCTTCATCCTCCTAAAAAAATCCCTCACCTGAGACATAATCTGTTAGTCAAGCAAGGGCACGTCGAGTTTTGTCTTCTCTTACCACCAAATCTATTACGGTAGTAGGAGTGCCCCTTGTTGGCAAGTTGACATCAAGTTCCTCAGTTATTTCTCTTCTTTGCTTTCAACGTTTCTGATGTTATCACCCCATTCTAATTTGATTTAACATTCTTCTTGATAATATATACTCCAATTCCAAGCACAATCTACTTCAAAAACAACATCTTGACTTACAATAATTTTTCTAGCAATGGGATCAAACATTTTTTATCCTTTAGATTCATTACTAAATCCAAAAAATACACAGCTCATACTTTTATCTTCAAGTTTCGTTATCCTTGCATTAGGAATATTTACATAACCCACACATCCAAAGACTCTAAAATAGTCAATTGAAGGCTTCTTGTCACTCCAAGTTTCCTCTGGAGTCTTATCTTTTACGGCTAAGGTAAGTGATCGATTCAAAATATGGATCGTCCGTCGTGCTATTTTTAGCCAAAATATTTTAGGTACTTTCTTTTCTGTTAGCATTTCTCTCACCAAATTCATCAATGTATGATTTTTACTCTCAACTACTCCATTTTGTTGTGGAGTATAGGTTGTTGTTAGTTGACATTTCACACCTTGTTGCTTACAGAAATCATTGAATTCTACGGAATTGAACTCGCCACCTCTGTCCGTTCTTAAGCATTTATTTGGCAAACCAATTTCTTTTTCATCAAGCATTTTGAAAAATTTAAAGTGATAGAATGTTTTAGATTTTTCAATAAGAAAATAAGTCTAAGCTTTCCTTGGAAAATAATCTACAATGAACAATATGTACCTCTTATGGCTACTTGCAACTGGAGTGATTAGCCCGCAGAGATCAGCGTGAACTACACTCAACTACTCAATTGATCTCCATTGACTTTTCTTAGGAAATTGAGTTTGATGTTGTTTACCCTTCCTACATGCCTCGGAAGTAATACTTGGTGGTACAATTTGTGGCAAACCAAGAACCATATTCTTGCATTTCAAAGTGCATAATCCCTTGTAGCTATTGTGTCCATAATGATGGTTCCATAAAATTAACTCATTTAGGTTTCCAACTTCAAGACATCTTTCATATTCTGCAGCAGTGGATGATCTCCTAAAAGGATAAACACTCTATTTACACTCATTACAGATTCAACAATTTTTCCATTTTGTGGATGGTAGAGGCTACACACAATGTCTTTACACTAAATTGCTATTTTAAGCTGTCCAACACTTAGCAAATTAGTTTTAAGCTCTGGAAAGTAATACACATCACTAACAGTGTGACACACTTCTTGTAGAAATAGTTTGACAACTCCTTTTCCAGTAACTTTCATTCTAGTGTTATTTCCAAGCTTGGTTGAATGAAAGAAACTTGTGTCCATGCTTGAATACATTTTATAATCCCCGCACATGTAATTCAAACATCTACAATCTATGAAGCACACATCACTTCTTTTTGTTTCATGTCATTCAACATAGGCCATCAATAGTAACTCATCTTCTTCATCCAATTCTACATAATGGCTTCCTTGTTTATCTTTGGACATTCATATTGAAAATGTCCTAAACCATGACACTTGTAACATTCAACAGTTTCTTTTTTGAATACAGATCTTCCTCTCCCTCACCCTCTTTCTTTGTAGGAAGCTCTTCCTCTGCTAGATGTTCCTGAACACCCTTCAATCTTAAGGACATGGTTGAAACTTTTGTTCATGAACCACTAAGGAACAATGCAATTAGTCAAAAGACATGGTTTCAATGTCTCTGGATTCTTCAATGAAAACACAAACATATGTAAATTTTTTATTGCAGAACTACAATTTTAGTATCTGAAATGTCTTCTCCATTACTCCTCATTTTGTTGGTAACTATCATTGCTCCTGCAAAGTAATCATTAATAGTTTCATCTTTCTTCATTTTTAAAACTTCAAACGCCCTTCTTAATGCGATAAGAAGAGATTTCTTTACTCTCGAATCTCCTCCAAACCTCTTCTTCATTAGATCCCAAACAACCTAGGATGTGTAACGATCCAAGATCTATTAAAAAATAGTTCATGATCCTTGGTTCTAGGATCCTCAAGTTGGGCTCGTTGTGCATCAGTCAATTTTGCTGCCGCCGTTGCTTCTTCAAAACCATTCTCCACCAAACTCCAAAGTCCATTAGCTCTCAGAAGATTTTCCATCAGCTCACTCTAGTGATCATAATGGCCATCAAAGTGAGGTATTTTTGTCAAAGTCTTGTCTACACTCATTCTCACAGTGTTTGATCACTCAAAGTTTGCTACTTTTTTCCACAACCAATAGGGCTCTGGTACCAATTGTAATGATAATTGCAGAATATAATAAGCAAAGCAATGAGTGTCATCTTGGCTTAAATAGCTATTACAAGAACATTGAATCAGAAATATCGGCTTAATATAGTAATGAAAGAACTAACACCCAAATATGTCACCAACAACCAAATAATATAACTGATAACCTGTAAGATTGGTCAGTTTTGACTAATTAAAACTAACAATTTTTTCTGTTAGTAGTGTTCTTGCTAAATTAATTTTATTTTTACCTAATTAAAATTTTTCTCATTTCATTTTTTTTCTAGCTAATGGTCTTTCTTTTGCAAAAAAATATATGATCTGCTAAATACTCGATCTGTATTGTAAATATAATAACATCTGTAATTCTTGTATATAAAAAATATGTATTGGTTCAAATAAAAAAATATGTTTTAATTTAGCAAAACAATGATAACATCACTGCATTGTGTAATTCCACATATCAAAATATATGGAAAAAGAAAAGTCAAATATAACACGTGAAAACCATGAACCAGTGAAAATAAGTTTTTCAGTTTTCATGATCTTCCGAGTAATTTACATGCTCAATAGCGTATCCATTTCACACACCACTTAACAGCATATAATATAACTAATATATAAAAAAATTCAATATGATATGAATGCACCACACGATTATCATATTGTCTTTTACTAAAATAATTGCAACATGATAACTAACACAATATTATACGTTAGAAATATATTTCTACACTTTCTTTTTTAAACAATTCCAGGTGTTAAGGTTCGAATCATGATCATCCTACTTATTTTGTGAATGTACCACTCAAACTATCTCTCCTTGGTATTATATTTCTATACTTACATAGGATTAGCATAATCACTAAGTTTTTTTTCCTATGAAAACAATTATTTTTGTTAATTTTCAACAAAACTTTATATTGTTTATGTTTGGTGGCGTAATGCTTACACTTTATTTTTCCCGAGAACATTTATTATATATATTATTGAACTATATCAAATTTATATATTTGTATGGGCAAATCTAAATTTCGCGAGGCGTGGTATTTTTAATTAAATTCTAATTTTTAGCTATTTGAGTACAAGTGTTTTGGAACTTTTAAGTGCAGCTCGATAACCCATTTTTTCGGGCACATTTTAAATTTGAGTTGAGAACAAATTAATCCTTTTAAAATAATCATTTTTTCTTTCGTTTCCTAAACTCGATTAAAAGACCTATTCTAAAAGAATCTATACCATTTCAATGGTTTTAAAAAAAAATCAACTGCTATTTAATAAGAATAATACATTATCATCCAGTGCTATAAAAATATATTTTTCTTCACTTATTCATTATTCTCATTTTATTACAAACACCTATGTTTTGCATTTTTGAAATATTTCTGCTTTTAGAATATAGTGACTAGAATAGAAAGTAAATGAATGGACTCCAGTAAAAGAACTTTCTTTAGTGCCCTAATATTTTAAAAGACAACCACCTCAAAAAAAATTTGTTCAAATAATGGGCACTAATGAGTAGGTATTAATTATTAAATATATTCCAATTTCCCACTATATATACTCGTATAAATCACAGGTTTCCAAATCAGTTTCCTTCAATCCTCAAATTCAAAACTGATTACTTAAATGGTAAACTAACTTAATTCTATCTTGGATTAATTTACTCCACTACTTACATTCTTAAAAAGCTATTAATTAATTTAGTGTATACATAACAATTGAGCAGGCTACTCACAGATCAGATGTTGAAATTACTCAGCCCAAAAAGCTTGGTGGAAATAAAGCTGTAGTTTATGTTTATGGTATGTATGCATACATATTGAATTATTATATATTTTAGAAATCTCTGTTAAATGATAATTGTTTTTTTGAAAAACTTGTGCAGCAATGGAGTTGCTGGAGAACATGGCATTCATATCACTAGCAATAAGTCTGATAACATATCTAAATGGATATATGAACTTCAGCTTGATCAAATCAGCCACAACTGTGACCAATTTTTTGGGAACTTGTTTCTTGCTTTCTTTGTTTGGCGGTTTCCTTTCTGATACCTTTTTATCAAGATTTAAGACTGTGGTCTTGTGTGCTTCCTTTGAATTGTTGGTACTACTTATTTCTTCACTTCTTTAATTAAAAAAGAAATTCATATTACTACTAGAAAGGGAATTTTCATGTTAACTTTAGTAAAAAGATAGAGATAATAAGGATGGGAATCAGTTAGAAAAAAATAGACTTAATGCATCGACACCCCTGAACTTGTTCAAAAAGAGCTGTTGCCATTCTGAATTTTCAAATGTGACAGATAGCCCCCTGTATTTATCTAAAACGTGTTACTTTACCCCCTCGTAAAAATATCGGCTTCTAGAATAAGAAGATGAACATGATGGGTAAAAAATTGATACAATATTATGATTAATTGCAGAAAAATTTAGAATAGAGATGAAGTTTTGAAGAAGATGAAGAACATATATTAAGGATTTTGAATTGTAAGAATACGAATATTATGGATTTTTTGTATTAATAATCTATTCCACCAATATACTTTACGTGTATATATTTTTATGGTCATTTACGTAGCAAGCTAGGTCAGCAAAAGGGGGTAAAGTGACGCGTTTTAGTTAAGTACAGGGGGCTATTTGTCACATTTTAAAATTCAGGGTGACAACAATTTTTTTAACAAGTTCAGAGGGATGTATATGCATTAAGCCAAAAAAACACATTGGGTAAATGTAGAGTTAATCCCGGTCCTTTATAATATTATGTTATAAACTCAAAATTTATGTTTAAACAAGTGTATTAGAATGAATAAATTAAAACATTTAGCAACTTTTGTAACAACTTTTTTCCGCCATAAGTATACATACATACAAGATTGTGCTCTTTTGGTAGTAATATTAAAGTAATTTATGATGACGTCTAAAAAAAGAAGTTTATACAATTTTGTAAATCATGTTGTTCATTTGTTGTGAAATACTTGCATATTACACATTTTAATAGTTGATACTCAATAGCAACAACTTTTATGAATATTTTGCAATATGTTAGGCCTCTAAATTTTTGCTAAATTTTATTAATGGGATTTAAAGTTCGAAACAAGATTTCCCTAATAGGAATACATTGATATACAAAGTTTTTTTTTACCTATTGAGCTAAATTCAGTGGGTTAAATCTTGTACTACGATAGTTTATTTAATTATTTATTCTTGTGTGATAATAAACTTTGAAAGTAAAATGGTCAGGGGTACATGATACTAACAGCACAAGCACACTTCCAGCAATTGAGGCCAATTCCATGCAAAAACCAAATGAGTCAATGCAAGGAAGCTACAGTTGTCCAGCAGTCTATTTTGTTGGGCGGTCTTTATCTTGTGGCTATTGGTAATGGCGGAATCCGGTCAGCTTTGCCGTCACTGGGAGCTGAACAATTTGACGAAAATGACCCAAAAGAAGCACTCGAATTGTCTAGCTTCTTCAACTGGTTCTTGTTCAGCCTAACCATTGGAAACACCATTGGTGTTACTTTTGTTGTTTGGCTTAGCACTTACAAAGGTTGGGAGTGGTCTTTTGTTGTGTGTACTTTGGCTGTCTTTTTGGCTTTGATGTTCTTGTGTTGTGGCAAGTCCTGTTATCGCCATAATTTGCCTAAAGGAAGCCCTCTCACTCGCGTTGCACAGGTTCATCATTCTAATTCATTATTTGGTTTTTTTTATGTGTAATTTTGCTCTGCTGTAGGTTTATTAAAATTGGTTGTTATTTTTTTTTAATGGAAGGTGTTTGTGGCCTCAATACGAAATTGGAAACTTCCAATTCCAGAGTCAACTCATGAATTTCATGATAAAGAAGTTGGGAAACATGATGAAATTATTGAGAGGACAAATGATTTCAGGTATTTTCAATTTAATTTTGGATATATGCTGAATTTTGGACCTTATATTTTTATGCGGACGACTATGTCCTTTTGATTTTTAAAAAGGATTTTTCGCACACTTTCCATTATGCTATACTAATGGGTTCAAAGCATTATAAAATTAACGGAAAGTAGGTGGATAGTTCTATGATGCATTTCTTCACTTTTTGATGTCGTAAGGGTCAAATAAATTTCGAATTTTGCTAAAATTAGTCTAAAGTGACATGTAGTTCATTAAATTGCTAATAAAATTTACTTTTAGATCAATATGAATGAACCTAATATTTAATTTCCATATAAGAATTTATCTTTAAAGTTGGAAAATTGACTTTTAGAAAACCATCGAATATTCTCTCTTGAATTTCCAGTGTATTTTTTTAGACTCCAATTGCCTATATATATATTCTCTTTCTAATTTTTTTTATTAATGTTATTATATATTGAAAATTTTGTAGCACAATACAAAACATTTTTAGCTTGAAACAAATGCAACATTGCTAAAATCACAAAAATGTTACAGGTTTTTGGACAAAGCAGCCATTGTAAGCGCAAACAATGGAGCATGGAGACTATGCACCGTAACCCAAGTCGAAGAAACAAAAATTATACTACGAATGATTCCGATTATACTTAGCACAGTTTTCCTCAACACATGTTTAGCTCAACTCCAAACATTCACAATCCAACAAAGCACAACAATGGACACTAGTTTCCTTGGGTTTCACATCCCAGGCCCTTCAATTCCCGTTATACCCTTACTCTGTATGTCCATCCTAATCCCTCTTTACGACCGCATTTTCGTACCTATCGCCCGTAAGCTCACAGGGATCCCTACCGGAATCCGACATCTCCAACGTATCGGAGTAGGACTAGTCCTCTCAGCACTGTCAATGGCAGTGGCTGGAGTGGTTGAAACGCGGCGAAAATCAGTAGCTACTAAATACAATGTGGTGGAATTTGGCGAAGCAGTTCCGATGAGCGTGTTTTGGCTAGGGTTCCAGTATGGAATATTTGGAGTAGCTGACATGTTTACTTTTATTGGATTATTACAATTTTTTTACTCAGAGAGCTCAGCTGGCATGAAGTCATTGGGGACCGCTATATCGTGGTGTTCGATGGCGATTGGCTACTTCGGCAGCTCTGCAACGGTAGAAATTGTGAATAGAGTTACAGATGGATGGCTGGCTAGTAATAATATTAATGAAGATAAGCTAAATTATTTTTATTGGTTGTTGGGTGCTTTAAGTGTGCTTAATTTTGGGTTTTATTTGGTTTGTGCATCATGGTATAAATATAAGAAAGTTGAGGTCAAATGTGACGGAAAGATGGAAAATGTAGGAGTAATATAAAGTTCTGCAAATATATTATGTACTAACCCATTAATATATTGAGAGGGAAGATCAAGTATATTAAACAAAAAAAAAGGATGTTTAAGTATTGTCATGTATTTTTTTGAAAAGATGTATTGTGGTGTATGAGAACTAATATAATGAGAAATCAAAAAATAGTTTCCTATATCTCTTTTTTTTTATTAATTGTATAAGGAAATAATGGGTTTATCATTAATTATTCGATAGATGTCTCATGCCTCATGTTTATGGAATTGTCTTTCTACAATAGTGCTAGAACTCGATATTTGGAGGATGCATAGTACTCCATCTATTGAGATATATATCAATTTTTTATCACTTATATATTTTTCCAACTTTCAAGATATTTTTTATTCATTTGTTTCAATTCTATCATTATTAATTTGAACATTTTTTTAAGATAAATAAGTATCATCATATTAATTGAAAGATTCAGAAAAACATATTACGTAACTATTTTTGTTTGCATATACATGTGTCAAGGAACACATGTTTAGTTTTAATATCTCAACACATTTAAATTTGAAACTTTCTGCAACTAGCTAGCTTGTTAATTTACTAATATACATGTAAAATAACTTCAAATCACACTGGTAAATGCAACTGAGCAATTTCTTTTGATAAAAATAATGTCACGAGAAAAAAATGTTATAAGAATATAATTGAATTGCTAAAAGAGATATAATAAATAATATTTTTTTGTTAGTGTGTAAAATAAAGCAGTACGTTGAAGAGAAAATTATGTAGCTTTTATTGAAAATAAAGGCAAAATGAAAGATAAAAAAACATTATATAGTTTCGGAAATACTTTAGGAATTAGGAATCGATTTAAAAAAATGAAAGATAAAAAAACATTACATAGTTTCGGAAATACTTTAGGAATTAGGAATCGATTTAAAAAAATGGAGAATAAACTATACAAAAACAAGTTTTTAAATATAGTAGATGAATGCCAAATATTCTCGTAATAACATATAATAATGATTAGATGAAAGTTTAAAACTAATTATTTAGTATTATTTTTATCGTCTTTGAGTCCTATATTACATATTATAGCTCATGGAAAAATAATGCATTCTAAAATTTTGAAATAATAACGTTACGTACATACTTATACTACAAGGCAATCAACATGTAAAATTGTTCTAGACTTTTATAGAATGATCATAGTTTATCATTGATTAGTATCTATATCTAGTAGTTAAAAGTGATTTGTAATATATGTAAAGTTCAGATTCAAATCTTGTCGAAAATGGATGGATATTTTTATTTGGTATTTAATATAAGTGAAATTATGCAAATATTTTGAAAAAAAAAATTATTATGTATATTTTAATTAGAAAAATAAAAAAGTATCACATCTCATTAAATTGAGCACATTATTGATTGATAGTTTGAAACAATATTTAATTGATGAGTGCGAAAATGTCTTAATTGACAAAATTTGCCTATAATTAACTACAGACCGAGCATTTTGGAGGGTGTCCAAGTGGAGGGACCCCACTTGTTCATACAAATGATAATAAGTGCAATATATAAATGGCATGTATATAGTTATTTATTGGATTTGGAATACACTGTTTCATATTCAAACTCTGTGATTTTAAATTTGATCAGCAACTCTATTAACAGTCCTCTACTGTACGTGCAGCTTGTGCCTTGTAACTATGAATAAGTTAGACATTATTTTTGTTGGTTAGGTCCGGATATTTATAAATATATGATCAGCTCGGTAGAACAAAACAAATTTTAATTTCATTTTTTTTGTTTGTAATCTTTTTGTTTGTCCAAGTGTGGTTAATTATATGAACGATCTAATGCATTAGGCATTTTCCTTAACATTAAATTTAGTCTACAGTTTCGTCTATTATTAATTTTTGAAAAATATTTGACTTCAAGTTTATTTCAAAATACTTTTTTTCACATATCACTCACAATTTTGTGATGGAAAAAAAGTTATTTATAAAAAGTTTGTGGTTATGGGCTTGTAAATTATTGGGAAGAACTGGGTGAACGTGGTGTATTTAAGAGAAACTAACCAAAAGCATATTACTAGCGTTTACGACCATTTTTAGTAGCTATTCCACAAAATATGTTAACAGGGAGGATGAAATAGAAAATCAACTTGAAAATGCATCTTTAGTAGCTTGTCTAACCCAATATCTCTATATGAAGTGACACATATATGTCATAATTAATTATAGACAATGTCTATTTGATTGTCTATATGTAGACAACCAAATAGATATTGTCTACAATAAATATACTTTTTAAAGTGGAATAGACAATCTACTATTATTATCTTATGAATAGACATTGTCTATTTTTAAGACTATTGACACATCATCAAAAGTAAGTTCCACTCCACGTTATAAATGTTTCTTGTAAGGATATCATATATATTATGTTATAAACTCAATTCTAAGTTGTAAATATACGAAAAGTTTATCAATAACAATTGCATAATAAATTATAAAAAAAATTGTAGAGTTACACGTGAATTTATATAGATTTATAAACATTTATTAAAAATTATATTTTTTCTCGAGCGAGTAATTTTAATACTAATATGAGATTCAATGATAATTATTTATGGAATCCCAATTAAATGTAAATTTATACTCCCTCCAATATCAAAAGATTGTCATTTTAGGATTTTTATCAAAACCAATAAACATTTATTATACTGATAAATTGATAAATCTATTTATTTTACTTTATTATAAAATTATATTTCTTCTTAATTACTACCTTATAACTTCATTTATATATAATTTCTTTCCTAATTAATATAATGGTAAATTAAGAAAAAATATTAAATTTTGCACTAAAATCTTATAATGACAAACAAAAAGAAAAATGAAATGTTGAGTAAAATGACAATCTTTTAGCACCGAAAATTGTACATCTTTCAAACAAAGGGGGTCCTCGGACCCCACATTTTAACAAGTGGCTTCGCCACCAAGGATAATGTTACTTTACATGATTCATTTTGAGAAATTATACAAAGAGAAAGGTATTTAATACTCATCTCTCGCATGCAGAAGTCTTAAAATGAATTAAAATAATTAAAAGTAATACTATTTAATAACATTTTGGGACATATGTTCTGTATGCGGAAGAGGGGTATTAAATACCCCGGTTCTTTGTCTAATTCCTCTGTTTTAAAAGACGACCACCTAGGCAAGGATTTTTAGAAAATAGTCATGAATTTATATAATTAGGCGATCTAGGTGGAAAGTGTTACCAAAACCCAGAAAAACGTCGCTAAAAACTAGAAAAATGTCACCAAAATCTAGAAAAGAGTTGTCAAAATCTAAAAAAATATCGTCAAACCCATATAAATATTGTACGTGAATTTTTAATTTTATTATATAAAAAATTTATATGTTAATTAAATATATTATAATAATTCATTAATAAATATATAATATTTTAAATTCATTATCCGCTTAGTCCCGCCTAAACCCCGATTAATTCCCGCCTAAACTCCCGGAAACTCTAACCACTCGACTAGCGCTTAGCGCCTTTTAAAACACTGATAATTTCCCCTCATTTTGTGCGAGTTCACTCTTGACTTGATTTAGTTCAGAACCTTCGGGTCAGTTTTAGTCCAAAACCTACATATCACTTTTGTTCCACAAGTTCTGAGTCTTACCGAGCTATTGTCTTTCCAAACCTGTGTTTTTTCACAACTTATGAAATAACACCGCATGACCTACATAAATGTGAGCTATTGAGCTTCATAACCTCTTAGATCTAAGTACACCTCAACTCCTTACCAACTTTTTAATATTGTTTCCGACCGTTTACAACCTATCAAATAATCAAAGTTTTTAATTGAAGCTTAACCATAAGTCTTCATAGTATTCATTCCCACCATTTTAATCATCAATGTATTTAACACTAGTATTTTTTATGGATAACTAGTTTATAATTCTATGCATTTTTTAAGTTTATGTTTTTCTAACATACTTGTATTGTGTTGATAAAAAAATTTAATAATTAAGGTAATTGCCATATTTAATGAATTTGTTACGGTTTGTATTAAGTTAGCTACACATTTGATTAAGAGAAAAGTATTTATTATATTTGGTAAATTCACTAATTTAAGAACTAATTATCACAGCAGATAAGTAAGTAAACTTGAATAGAATGTTTAGCTAATTTCCTACATAAAATTTGTAGCATGGTTAACTCTAAAAGTTTTCTTCTTCTTTATTATGAACGAGATTGTTATCACGATAGATTCCTGAAAAGTTTCACTCACAAACATTTTATTGAACAACATAATCTAGTATTTGATAAAAGATTTTAGTTTCTAATATCTAATTAATTAGAATCTTTTTACTATTAATTTTTGAAGTTTTTCGAGAGAACAATCTCAGAAAACAATCCCCAAACCCACATAGGCACTGTTTTTAGCTTCAGTTCGGTCCATTGTTTGTTCAATCGTAGGCCTTACATGCCTTCTAAATTAAATATTTTTCTATTAATATTTATCAAAAGAGAAACAAATGTGGTACGTTGAGGATCATATTCATTATAAAGTTAATTGTCGGGTTTTTTAGCTGTTTAGTCCTTAATCTCTCCTCTTCCAATGTGATATATAATTTTCTTTGTCAACAATGTAATGTAATTCTGGCTTATCCTACGTATTGTCGAAGTTAGTTAGCCACATTATTCAATTGTTGAAATTTTTTATTACTTCAAAGTTTCAACGGTCAAATAGAGAAAAAATATATATCTAGTTGGCGGGCGTAATCAACAATTGAATTCTTTAATTTCTTTTTAAATAAAATATTTTAGTAAATTACACTCCCCTGGATAAAACCAAAATCAAATAATAACAAACGCGGCACACACTTTACATAATTTGTGTTAATGTGATTCAAATTATTGAGAAATATTTAAAGAACATAATCTTTTAACGTGAAAAATGATTTTTAATGTGCATTTTGATTCATGTACCATTGTGTTTTAATTTGTCAATCCATCAATTTACAAGTGAAAATATATATTGAATATTATCTCACTCCATAAATGAATAGTTTTTTTTTCTACATGTAATGATCCGGTTACATCATCACGTGTATAATATTCAGGATTTTTTTATAATACAATGATATTCATAACAAATAGCTTAAATAAACTATAAATAGAATTAGTTTTCAATTTTGTCTGTTTCGGTTTTGTTTTTAAATGTAGGAGGCGGCCATTGGTCTTTTTAGTCAGTGGTATTTTTAATAAATCAATGAAAATAATTAACTAATCAACTACAAAACCCTCCACAATCCTCCACAATGAAAATTGTTTTTTCTAAAAAAAATAGGAAAAACATTTTCCAAATTGCTCACCTCTCCTACTAAAATATAACTTATTGGTTTCTCATCACCACTGCAGCACATTGCCACTCTCCATTTTATCATTTTATGTATTAAAGTTTTCCTTTTGTAGTATTTTATTTAATTTTATGGACATACATTTCAATTTGTATAAACTTCTTAAATTTTTTCTACGGCAAATAGAAATCATAATGTAATTATGTATGTATAAACATGTTGAGCATATGATATGTCATTGTGAACAAATATCAAAATATATTTTTCAATGTTGTAGTTAAATATAGAAAAAATATTTTACTTTCTGTATTTCCTTGCATAATAATTCCATTGCAGGATAGTTTGTTAACAAACGAAGGAGATCTAAGTTTTTAATAATATCAACCTCACTTTCACTTGTGTGAAAATGTAAATTGGCGGTCTTTCTACGCCTCAAATTAAACACTGTCCGTCCAAATTGATGGATGAGACGTCAAGTCATTTGATGAGTCAGCAACAGTATATGAATGGGATTTGTATATATTTAGCATCATTCTCAACTGGGTTTACTTTAGAATATTGCTGACATATTTGATCTTAGTTCCTGTCTTTTATTTCTTAAATTATATGCCTATCGGCCATTTAATTGTGTCATAATCAATGACTTATAATCTATCTTCAACAAATAAATGGCAGTCAAACAGCAAAGGATATGCCAATTTCAGAAATAATCAACAAATTACGAGAGTGAAGCTACTCTTTTTTCAGTTCGGTTCAATACTATATCGTTAAAAATTTATTTTGAATTAAACCAGTTCTTCGAATTATAGATTGGGAAAAAATAGAGTTTATGATAATTTTATTTTGTATTGTTTTGTTGCTCATCCACTTCACTAGAATTTTACCTCAACTATATTCAAATCCGATCCGAGAAGCGCACCTGGTTATGGTGCTTCAACCTCCCAATTTAGCTTTGTATTTCGATGCGTTTTCATTAATTTAATTTATTCATTTGTAGTTTATTTCATTAAATTCAATTCAGCTGAATGTATGTGAATAATGATCTAACTCACCCCAAAAGGTACCTTAAAAGGTTAGGGTTGTCACACATATATGAGGAGTAACAATGCTCAAGTCACTAACAATGTGAGATATCCAACACCGTAGAAGATTGTACTATTCCAAATAAGAAAACATCTTTTTTATGAACTAATAAAACATGCTTTTAGGTTGAATGCATTGAAACCTCTTTAATTTGGTCATACACGGTCATTTACCTCTTAAATTTTGAAAATTTCAAATAACTCATTACTGAACTTGTAAAAAATGCATCAAGTTCCTCCTTAATGTCACATTTCAGTTTGTGATCGGTTTGACTTTTCAAAGTTTTCGTATTTCTCTTTTTTAACTAAAAGCAAACATGTGACCCGTTTTAATGGGTGGGACTTGAATAATCATTTTTATAAAAGTCCGGATTAAACTCGAATTATGAACTGGGTTTGATTTTTATATAAATACTCAAACCTAATCTGACTAATAATTTTATTCATTTTATAGATTTATATATTAAATTTATAACTATTTTTTTTCATTCGAATACATAATTGGAAAAAAGAAATCAACTTTAGAACTGGAGAATGATGGTCTGTCATTTCTTTGTCTTATTGTATTTTAGTTTAAAGGTGGAACTGAGTCTTAGAGCTATGAGGAGCAAATAAATAATAAAGAGTTGCATTTTATCAACTGTGAAAAATATACAAAATGATAATAATCATCAAAATAGTTTGATACTTGATATCAAAAGCTCAAACATTTTATGAGAATTCTTAAAACATGAAAAAAGGAACAAAACATAATCCTTCACCTGACTAAGTAACATCATGTAACAGTTTTACTTCTTATATGAGTTGGGTTTCCTCTTCTTTCCATATCCAACAATTGTTGTGACGAAATAACGCTTGTATTGCATCCTTTTGAGGATGCGACCGCACGTGGCTTCTTAATTCTTTTTGGAGGAAATAGAAACAAATACGAAATAGTATATTTCTTCAGAATGTCCATGATCAGCAGGTTTGAAAACATGGTTTGTATGTTGAATCAAGATTATCCTTCAGTTTGTCGAAGAATAATCATTATTTCGCTACTTATATAGAAAAAGATTTAAAACGTTGAGAGTTTAACGTAAAAAATAAATTTCAAAGTGTCTGAAGATTGGTAAAGAAAAATGGGAGAAAAACGGAATGGTTTCATTTAATCCATAATGAAGGCATTTACACATTGCTACAAAATAATTATAGAGAAATTTTAGTGTTACACTGATCTATCCCACGACTGAAAAAATATTCAAATTAATGTCTGTATCTTATTAGGTTCCTATGATTTGGTCCGTGCACAATTCTCTTATAAGTTCTTTAACTTGTATAATTGACTTAATTGAATCGAATCATTAATTTGACTTAATTGATCCAACCATCGACGAACTGATATTTTCAACATGGCTTAGATTAATATCTATTGCATAGTTACTAAGCGTTTTCCGTGAGATTTAAGATTCAAAAGGGAGACCTTTTTCGGTAGGGTGTATAAGTGTCAGAAAAAACAAAAACAACACAAAATGTAATTGAAACAAGTATATGCTATTTTAAATTTATTCCCACCCAACGTCTCTATATAAATTAATATCCTCATATAGCTCACTCATTGCAGGTTTCATTGTGATAACTAAATCATATAAAATGAAACAAATTAAGCCTAGCTCTTGAAGTATAATTTTTTAAAATGGTAAAGTTAAACTCGTTTCTATCTACTAATTTGTGTTCCTATCCTATTTTTACATGAATGAGTTTTTGATCAATTGTAGGGCATGTCCAAAAATGTGAAAACTGGGCCTAAAAATGAACAAAAAAAGCTTGGTGGAAATCGAGCTGCACTCTTCGTATATGGTACGTATTTGTGTATATAATTTGTTTTGATAGAATGACCGGAGTATTTTCCATGTGTGTCTAATATGGGTGTGTTAATTTGATATTTACAGCAATGGAAGGACTGGAGAATATGGCATTTATATCAAATGCAATAAGTTTGGTAATATATTTCAGTGGATATATGAATTTCAACATAATAAAATCAGCCACGACTCTTACAAATTTCATGGGCACTTCTTTTTTGCTCGCCCTCTTTGGCGGATTCCTATCCGATACCTTTTTCTCTAGATTCACCACTGCCGTTATATTTGCTTCCTTCGAAGTTTTGGTACGTTTTTCTACATAGACTGTATTCTTTCCAACTTAATTTTAGTTGATTAATATATTTTTGAAAATAACTAAGCATTAATTCTATATTGTTTTTTTTTGAAAAACAAAAGCTTTAATTCTATATTGTTATTCATGAACACAACATATTATGAACTCTACTTTAATTCATTTAAGGGGTCACTTATATTTTCCCCCAAAATCTTGGGGACAATAACTTTTAGTGATTTGAGAAAGCCATAACAAATTAACTCGATGGTATTCTTTCGAATTAACATAAAGTATCATGTACATATTAACAAAAAATTATATAGATCATATATGACCAAATTTATGATTCTCAGATTAATATAATGCGTACCTTATTTCTCATATTAATTGACTAGTTAATATTTAATATTAGGGTAGTCGTATTATATGTTTTTTCTTATCAACTTGTTATTATGAAAATCGTTTGATATTGACCATGCATGCATACAAATGAAGTGACGATGGTTAAAATTATAACTAATTATTGAGATTTAAACAACAGAATAAAATTCAATTATTTTTACTTAATCAATTGCTGAAACTATTTACAACT
Source organism: Euphorbia schlechtendalii (assembly GCA_949673415.1). Classification (NCBI taxonomy): domain Eukaryota; kingdom Viridiplantae; phylum Streptophyta; class Magnoliopsida; order Malpighiales; family Euphorbiaceae; genus Euphorbia; species Euphorbia schlechtendalii. Next base: position 1,015 of record CATIWQ010117651.1, on the reverse strand, counting down.
TTATCATTTATCCAACTCTGAAGATACATAAACATTTTCAGATAAGTGTTTCATTCTAAAAGTTAAGACGTGATGTGAAATACATTAAGTGTATAGTAAATGTAGCGAGAAAATATGTTGACTATATATTTGAAACAAAAAAAAAAATTTATTTATAGTACAAAAATAAAAACAGATGAAAATCTTGAACAGTTAATAGAAGTAACCCCATGAATATGGCTGACATCTTCACATAGAACATGGCTTTTGTCTGTTGACTTCATAAATTTTTTAACATTATTTTCGGTTTATTAAAAAGTAAAACTTACAAATGTTTTGAGTTAAATTGTAATAAGCCTGTTCATTTCTCGAGAAGATTTCAAAAAATGCCGTGATTCATTCTCAGGGATATGCGGTTTTAACAGTACAAGCACACTTCCACCAACTTAGACCAATACCATGCAAAGGTGTAGCCCCGGACCAAATGAACCAATGCAATGCAGCTACCGGTGGCCAAGAAGCAATGTTATTTGCCGGCCTGTATTTGGTTGCCTTTGGAACAAGTGGGGTTAAATCCGCCTTGCCATCCTTAGGAGCCGATCAATTTGACGAAAACGACCCAAAAGAAGCAGTTCAGTTGTCAAGCTTTTTCAACTGGTTCTTGTTTAGCCTCACCAGTGGAGCTATTATTGGTGTTACTTTTCTGGTTTGGATAAGCACCAACCAAGGCTGGGACTGGTCATTTGGTGCCTGTACTTTAGCCGTGTTATTTTCTATCTTCTTTCTGTGTACGGGAAAGTTTCTGTACAGACATAATTCGCCGCAAGGAAGCCCTCTCACTCGCTTTGCACAGGTAAATTGAATGCAGTTTCGACTTTGATCTATAATCTACTATGCATGTTTGTTAATGTTTTTACCTGTGTGAAGGTATTTGTTGCTGCAATACGAAACCGGAACCTGCCAATTCCGGACTCAACAGAGGAGTTACATGAAATTCATGATAAAGAGACAGGAAAGCAATGTGAACTTATCAAAA
>CATIWQ010117647.1:0-32229 GCA_949673415.1 Euphorbia schlechtendalii | reverse complement strand
TCGGGTCCGGGTCCGGGTAATGAAACCCGGATCCGGACCCGGATCCGTATTTAAATATTAATTGTATTTTTTTATTTATTATTTACCCCGAAAATATTGGATAATTAATATTATTTGATATCCACATAAATCCAATTACATTAACATAATTAAATAAGCATGTAAAATATTTAAAATAAGGTGAAATGTACAAAAATGAAAGCTGAAACTAAGAATTTGATGTTAATTACATGGACCCGCTTTGGACCCGGATCCGTCGGATCTGGAAATTGTGGACCCGCCGGATCCGGGTCCAGTACATGACAACGGACCCGGGCCGGGTCCAAGCCGGACCCGGCCCGGATCCGGCCCGTTGCCATCCTTAGTTATTGTGTATGTGTTTTGTGTTTGGACTTTGTTTCTCATTTCTTGTTTTTCTATTTTATTTTTTCATTTTACTATTTCAATGGCAATGTTTGATTCCTTACAAAACTTTTAATTGATGTAAATTGAGGAAGTGGATTTCAGTGGCAATGTTTGATTCCTTACAAAACTTTTAATTGATGTAAATTGAGGAAGTGGATTACATTTTATGTATTGATTAAAAAGACTAAGAAAAAGTATTTCAGAATGAAATTTTGACATTTGGAGGACTTTTTAGATTTTATCCAATTTGAGATATTTTTAATTATCTAATTACCATTGAGATTTAATAGCTGTGTTAGTGTTTGAATGCTACAAACATGTAATGTGTTTAAAATATCATTACAAATTAATTCGGTTTGGTACAGTTTAGTTTGCTTTCATTATGTTTGGGTTCAGCCAAATTTAGTTTAATTCATTGATTTGGTTCTGCTTAATTATAAATTTACATTGAGATAAGTTCAAATCAGCTAAGTATATTTTAGTATAGTTCATTTCGTTCAGCTTCTAAAATCCAAAGAGAACATAACCTTAATCTGCCTTTTTAATACATGCAAAAAAAAATTGAAGTGCAGAGATATTGTAAACTTGAAAGAGAGCACTTTTATCTATTTAAAAAGTAAAAATTTATCACTAATAATAAACAACTATTAACATCAACTAATTAATCTGAAATAACTTGCAAAAATCTTGCATAACTAGATGAAATAGAAGAAAGACAAGTTACTATCATAGTTTGAATCAAATGAAGGGGATTTAAGTGAAAAGAGACTATGTTTTGATGTTGATTATTAATATATGCCCTTAATTTGGTTTGAAAAAAACAATGTAAAATGTGTTCATTAATTTGTAAGAGGCTCATAGGATCTGATCTTTTCATTTTTACCCTTTAATTTTAAAAGTTTCAAATAAGTCCTTAATCATGTAAAAAGTGCACAAATTTACTCTTTAAATGCCACATGTTAGCTTCTGATTAGTTTGACTTTTCAAATATGTCATTTTTCTCTTCCCAACTAGAAGCTGACATGTGGCATTGCAAGGGTAAATTGATGCACCTTTTACCTATGATTTAAAAATCTTCGCATGGGCATTATTTTGAGGGTTGTTGCTTGACTTTTCATTCTTAGGGTGTTATCAGGCCTTTGCTTGATTTATTGCTGCCTAGGCACCGCCTAATCCAATTTTTTTCACTTAGCCACCACCTCATCTGATATTTTTCCACCTAAACACAATTTTCAAGATACTAATATTTTATAATAATCATAATTCAATTTATTTAAAAACATTGCTCGGCTGCTAAAACTAGTACGCGTCAAAGTGTTCTTGGTATAGAAGTCTTCTTTTTAATCTCAAAACTAGAAACAACGTAGCATAAGTCACAAAAAATATGAACTTTGGGATGGTATAGATCAAAATAAAAGAATTTACAAATAAAAGTTATATTTGCAACTAATATTTTATTTTGAAAGAATTAATAAATTATTTAATTTTCTATTATTTTAAATTTTTATTATTATTTTTTATAATATTTTATATTATGATTTAGTTTTTAATTTAACTTATAATTTTACTATATTTAAAAATTAATAAAGGACTTTTTTATTTTCTCCTCTTCTCCAATGGCAAAACGAGGGAGGTCAAAGAAGAAGCTGATTGATGTGTATTTTGTGGTGAATCAGGCGATTTCATCCGGATTAGGGAAAAGCTATTGTTTCTCCTTCTCAAATTAATTCTGATTTTTCTTCAGATTTGAATTTGGGCAAGAATAAGGTCAGTTCCTCTAATGAAGTTTCTGATATACTTAAGATTTGATTTTGCATCATCCTCTAATTTCCATAACAAGTCTAAGAAAGTTTAGGAAGATTTTAAATATGCTAATCTTGAATTTATGGGCGATAGATTGTCTTTTGTTCCTCCCATTGTGAAGAAGGGTAGGCGTATCTGTGTTATCGATCCTGGGGATGTTACTACGGAAATTCGTAATTAGAACGCATCATTAAGATGTGGTGTTCTTGGTGTTAAGCTTGCAATAGATGTGTTTAAGGGCTTTATTCGAAGAATTTGGGGGGCTTTTGGTGTGGAAAAACTGATATGGTTGCAAAATGGCCATTTTAAAGTGAATTTCTCTAAAGTTAGCTCTCGGGATACCATGCTTGAACGAAGCATCTATTTTTTTTTATAAGAAACCTCTTATAGAGAGACCTTTGGTTAGAGATTTTGATGCTTTAAAATGAAGTGAGGACAGTGCCTATTTGGATTAAATTTCCCAATATACCAGTAAAATATTAGAATGAATGTTCCCTACGTGCTATTTGTAGCTTGTTGGGTTCCCCTTTTATGACAAATAAAGTTACTAAACAGTGTACTCAGCTTAACTTTGCTCGAGTTCTCAGTGAGATGGAAATTGGACCAAGTTTGATTGAGGATATCTAATTTGTAAATGAATATGGGTAGGTGGTGGATTAGGATATATCGAGTATGATTGGCCTCCTGTGATTTGTAAGAAATGCAAATGTTTAGGACACCTTGATACTAATTGTAAGAGGCAAGTTGAAAAAGTCTAGAAGCCCAAACCTAAAAATAACTCTCTTGTTATTGTCCCTCTTACTAAGAAACCAATTGCAGTTCAGTTTAAGAGTAATACTCCTCTTGTGATAGAAGTTGTGGTTGAAGTTGTTTTGCAGTTAACTGATGAGGAAGGATGGATAACCCCTAACCATCACAAGAAAAAAAGGCGTTGAAGTGAATCATTCTCCTTCAAGTAGTTGTAAATTTGAGAAATATATTTTACTTCCCCACTAATCTGAAGGGTGTTTTGCTTATTTGGAATGTTAGGGGTCTTAATAAAGTTAATAAATAGAGAGATGGCAAGGCTCTTTGTTCAATCAATAAAATGGAGATGTGTGCCTTGTTACAAACCAAATTGAATAAAGTTTTTGTTGATATTTTTATTAAGAATTTTTTTGTTGGTTGAGACTATTTCTTTAATATTGATGTTCACGAGGGAGGTAGAATTCTGTTACTATGAAGAAATGACTTGTTCTCTATTTTTGTTCAATTCGTTGCTGAGCAAATTGTTCATTGTCATGGGAAGGGTATTGGGCGTGTAGATTGAGTTTGTTTTGTCAATTTTCTATGGTTTTAATTCAGTTATGGAGAGGAAAAGATTGTGGATTCAACTTGTTGACAGTGATTCTGCTTTGCCTAGACTTGTTGGTGGTGATTTCAATACTATGTTCTCCATGGAGGATAAGCTTGGGGTAGGGATATTAATTACAAGGATCTTGAGGATGGTATTCATTGGTTACATAAGTCATATTAATAAGAGCTCAAATGTATGGGGCCTCATTTTTCCTGGAAATAGACAACTTGGTTGTGATATGATTTATTCCAAAGTTGATTAGATCTTTTGCAAAGAGAGATGGGGGGATTGTTTTGATATTTTTTGTAACTCTTATCATTTGGATCCTTCTTCAGACCATGGTTTTATGTTAGTAAAGTGTTTTAGCCCGGATGATAGTAACCCTAAGCCTTTCATATTCTTTAAAATGTGGTTCTTTCATCCTGCTTTCAAAAAATTTATTGAGGAGATTTGGTCTCTAATATGATTGGTGATCCTTTTATTAAATTGTTGAATAAACTGACCAACCTAAGATATAGGCCTAAAAGATTCAATAAAAAGGTATTTGGGAATGTTGAAGTAATATATCATGAAACTATGCAACATGTTTATATTATTCAACAAGCTTTATAGAGCAATTTACTTGATCTTGTTCTTCTTAATCATGAGAAAAATGCTCTCTCTGCTTTTTCTGAAGCCAACCTTACTTAAGAAAAGTTCTTACACCAGAAGAGTAAGATTACTTGGCTCATATTGGGAGATGATAACACTACTTACTTTCATGCTTCCATAAAAAATAAAGGCAATAGTAATAGAATTATGTCATTTATAATGGATGGGGTCCGAATTGAGGAGTCTGATTTAGTTGTTGATCATTTCATTTCATGTCTCACTTCAAATATATCATGGGTACCAAAGCTTCAATATCAACTTTCCCAGATAAAAATTTCCTCTCAATAGGAAAAACTTGGATGTTGATCAACAACTTTTTCTTATCAAACCATTTTCTGCCAAAGATATTAATGAGGTCTTGTTTAGTATTGGTAGCAATAAAAGCTCGGGATTAGACGATTTTGGCTTGAGATTTTTCAAGTCTTCTTGGAAGATTGTTGGGCATGATGTGATAAATAATGTGAATTATTTCTTAGAAATGGCTGTCTTCCTAATACTTTTGCTTCTACTATACTAGTTCTCATTCCCAAAATTGAGAATCCATCTTTTGATGTTCACTGTAGACCTATAGCATGTTGTAGCACTATCTACAAGTGTATTTCCACACTCCTCTATAGAATATTAAATTCTATCTTACCTATTATTGTTGATGAAAACCAAGGAGATTTTGTTAAAGGGAGGTCTTTGGCCCATAATATTATGATTTCATAAGATTTACTCAGGTTATATGGAAGGAAGGTGGATCTATGTAAAGCCTATGACACTATATCTTGGAACTATATTATTGATCTTCTTTGTAATATTAAGTTTCCATCTAAATTCATCTTCTAGATTAAAACTTATCTTTACTTTATTTGTTATGTTTTATTATTGAATGGTCGTATTCAAGGCAGTTTTCCTAAGTTGAAAGGTTTAAGACAAAGAGATCCTAAGTCCCCTCTCTTATCCGTACTTGTAATGGATTATCTTACCCGCATTCTCAAGTGGTATGCTTCTTTTAAAGGCTTGAAATTTCACCCAAGCTGCAACAAGGTTGGGATTTCTTCTCTCTGTTTTGAGGATGATGTAATCCTTATGTGTAAAGTCTCCAAATCTTCTATGAATTCCTTGTTGGATGGTTTGAATGTCTTTTTAATGATCACTGGTCTAGGCATCAACAAAAATAAGTATGTTATTTATATTTGTGGGGCAAGTGATGTTTTGAGGTAGAAGTTGCTTCTTCTTTTTTATATTCAATAGGGGTTATTTCCTTTGAAATATCTTGGTGTACCCTTAAAATCCACTAAATGGAATTCCCATGATTGTGCTTCTATGATTGACAAGAATAGGAAGATTCTCTTATGTTGGGGTTCTCGGCATTTATCTTTTTCAAGTAACGGCCAACTTATATCTTCTGTAATTTTTGGCATTCGTAATTATTGAATACATATCTTCTTCCTCTTACAAAAAGTCATAAAAAGAAATTGATGGTCTTTGTAGAAAATTCTTTTGGGGTGAGAAGGATGGTAGATCTAAGTTGCATTTCACCTCCAAGGATAATGTCTATTGTTATAAAAAGCTTGGGGGTCTTGGCTTTAAGCTTGGCTCTAGTTGGAATAAAGATTTGTTAAGAAAATATCTCTAGGTTATTAACTTCACTTTGGATGAAGTGGGTGAGTGATATCTATTTCAAATATCAGAATGTTTGGGATACCTCTCGTGTACTGGAGGAAGCTCATGAAGCTAAGGGGTTTAATTTCTTGGGTGCTTGTCCAGAATAGCACATTCAATTGTAGATTTGTGCCTACAAAATGCTATAACTTGCTCTCTGATTCTACTCATGTCTTTCCTCTTTACAGATAAGTTTGGTGCTTTTCCTCTCAACCTAAACATAGATTCATTTTTCAGTTAGCATCTTAACAAAAGTTATTGACTGGGGATCTCCTCAAGTTTTGGATTCTTGATGTTGTAGAGGTTTGTCATGTTTGTGAGATTGTTGCGGAGAGTCATGAGCATTTATTTTTCTCCTACCCTTTCTCCCTTGTTGTTCTACATAGGATTAATGTTTAGATTGGTGGTCTTCTCCCTTCTAATTTTTTTTTTGTCACTGGATTGACTGGTTGAGCAAACTTAGTTTCTCCAATTGTGTTAATGCATGTATGATAGTTGTTCTCCAAGCTACTATTTATGTCGTTTGGGTTAACAACAATAACTGTTTTTTTCTCCAAGTTTAGTTATTCTGTGGAGCATTTTTTAACCAAATTAAGTTTGGGATTAGAGGCAGAATGAGTATGTTTAGCAGGAGAATTAAGTCCATTCGTGTTAATGATCTCTTATATAGTTTGTTTGTCTAGGAGTTCTGGGTTTTTCTCATTTTGTTTCTCCTTGTAATTGCTCTAGTTTTGTTCTTAATTGAAAGATCTCTGTTCATAAAAAAAATTAATAAAAAATGAAAAACAAAAATCTGATTAATGTCCGTCTAGGCTCCGATTAATACCCATCTAGGTATTAGAGACCATTTCCATCCGACTATTGTCTAGTGCTTTCTAAAACACTGTTTTTTGCAAGTACAAGGAATTATTTGAAAAATCTGAAAGTTGAGGGGGCAAAGAGCGATTCATGGACAAGCTTAGAAGTCCTAATGCATGAGGCCTTTCAAGTATAGTAAAAAGATTAACAGTCATACACTAAATATCATGACATTTTAAAATGAATACATGACCATTTCCTTTCTAGTAAAGGTGTTAAAGTATGCTAGAATTGGATTTTTATCTTCTCATTATTTAGTTTAGCAATTATTTTGTTGCTATTACGGTTGCTATTGCGGTTTGTTATTGAGATTTATTGTTGTGGTTCGTTGTTGCTGTTATTACTAAAATGTATTTATTGTTTGGTAAAAATATGATTTACGGTTGCTGTTAAAAATGTTAAATTACTAAAATGAGCATATTTTAAGTTTAAAATAATTAAATAAACAAATAATTTGAGGCTATTTTAGATAAAATTAAAATTGAAACCTAAAAGGAATCCTTGAAAAGTTGAATTTTATATCCCTTCCGCTACCCATGTTACTGTTTTCTTTTAAATTTGTTGGTGGACTAAATAACAATTAAAGAAAAAAATGTAATGCAAAAATGATACATTTTTAAATATAATTACATTATTTATTTAAATTCTTAAATATTATGAATTATTGTATTCAAGACTAAAAAGAAATTAAATAAAAAAGATAAATAATTGTTAAATATAAAATATAATAAAATAAATATAATTATTATTCACCATACCAATAAGTTTATTCAGTCTATAAAATTTGAAATTTAATATCGGATCAGATTTTATAAAAATTGAATATCTAAACTTTATTCAAAAGAATGATTTATGTCAGGGCGAGTAAATGTACTTCAGTTTGAGCTAATATAAATTTACTTCGAATTATTTATTGTAATATGGCATGTATATGTCTAAAAATATTTTTTGGTAAAACATGCTAACACAATTCCTGAAAATCATGTGTTTGAGGTTTAGTCTAGTGAGTAAGACGAAAGCTATTAAATTTTGAAATCTTAGGTTTGAATCACATCAAAGACGGGTTGGAGATTTTTCTTTCTTGTAAGTATAAATGAATAAATTTTAGAAAAATAAATCCAAAAAATAATATAGAATAATGAAAGTAGCAAAAGTTAAAATAAATCATTTGGTGTGTTAAATATATATATTATTTATTGTTGGACCCAGTAGGGTGTAAAAAAGGTCAGAGGGGGGGTGAATGACTCTTTTTCAAGTTTGAATTCAGTTTCAGAAGACAGTTGCGTGTAGCTTCTGAAATAACTTCTGAGTAAAGATATTTTACTCGGAGTCACCTTTTTAAGACTTTGTTGATTCAAGTGTGAGTAGAATTGAACACAAAATAAAATAGAGTAAGAAAATTTGGAAACAACGATTTTATCCAAGTTCAGCCTCTGCCTAATCTAGTCCTTGGAAACTCCTATCCAAGATAATCCACTAAGTACTCTTCTTCTAATGAAGAGTAAACCTTTTACAATTGCATTGGCTGAAGTACCCTCCAATCAGCCTTTGCAAAGTGAGCTATACCAATACAGAAGTTTCGTCCAACTGTATCCAAGGCTCAGAGCTTCTTATCTTCTTGAGTACCTTCCTCACAAAATTTCTAAGCTCCCTCACACTAACTTACCCTCAGCTAGTGTATTGCACAACAGTTTTTAGATAAAAATGATGAGCTTCTGAACTTTGTTTCAGTTAGCTCGATTACAAACAAGTAAGAATGAAGTGTTTGCGATTTGTGATTGCTAAGAATATTGCAATGAGAATTCGAGAATTGATTTCACTCTTAAACTTTCAGTTATTTCAGCAACCTTCTTCAATGGTAGAAAACGTCCTTTTATATAGGGAGAGAACGTTTCCATTGGACTTGAACTGATACACAAATTCTTCTAGTTGTCTCACATCCTTGTTTTCGTTAAGAAAACGTTTGAGAGCCTCGTCCAAGTTTAATCTGTGCTACACCTGCCAGGAACAAAGTGGGACCCATTTCTGGTAAGGTTGATAGATTTTTAGCTGAGCGGAATGTTTTTGTTCCTGATTTCATAACAGCTTTTATCGTTATTCAGCCTGAAGTACAATCAGCTTTCTTGTCTTCTAATGCTGAAAGGCTAAGACGTCCTTTGAGGGGTAGGATGGTAAAGAAGTGGAATAAATATTGACGGTCTCAGCATTTGCCATTTGCTTTTTGAGGATCCGTTTACAGGCGTAACTGATGGTAGAATGTGAACAGTTTTAACCTAAAGATCCGGTTTAGGATTCGGGTTTTTTGAATTTTGAAATTTCGAGCGCTTCATGATAAGTGTATAATTCCACTTATTATCTTGATATTTTTACTCATAAAACAATGTGGTTTAGAGTAATTTTATACTTCATATAAAAGATTTCACGCGGTACTTGGTTGTTTTTTATGCAAACTAGGTGAATCTTGGGAGTGAAATGATCAAAGATGGAATTCTATGAAAAAAGAGTGAAAAATGTGTAAAAAGATGTGTGGAATGAAAGGAATTGGCTTAGGATCGAAGTTGTCAAAGATCGGTAAAGTTACAAAGAAGAATCATGAAGAAAAGCATAAGTCACGACCATGTCACGATCGTGATTCCTACTCGCGATTGGCCAAATCACGCTCGCATCTATCTATCATGATCGCTACTTATCATTCTTCACAAACAGTCAGTTACCAACTTACATTCACGATCGCGACATGTATGTCATGCTCATGAATCGTGATGGGTTTGATAAACTCTTCTCAACTTCCAACCACCGGATAAGAACGATTAACCGCCATCAACTGTCAGGCGAAGAGACACCTTTTGTAGATAATGCAACCACGAAAAGGTGCCTATCCATTAAAGATAAGGATGAAATCTTACATCCAATCATATTGAAGATGATGCAATCCTTCACCAATGGACATGACTATTCGTTTAGATAAACGCAACCTTTCTCACTCTATAAATAGAGATTCAAATCAACCATTTCATACAGTAAATGGTATGAGATAACATGTATGGCATGATACATGATAGATAGAGAGTGAAAGTTATATAGATTTCGCTAAGTTCAAAGTGTTAGAGAGAAAAATGTATAAGTGATTCGATTCTTATTTCAATCACTAGATTTTTCCACAAATTCGAGCGATTCTTGTATGAGTGTAATTGCAAAGCACTTATCAATAAAAATTTCTGTTCTTCAACATTCATTTGCTCAATATTCACAAGGAATAGCATCCTAACAGAGGTTCTATACGAGTCGAGACCGAATTCAAAGTCGACACATGAATTGCAGGAGTTGACAACTCCCATTAAATAGTGGTTACGGTTTGATCAACTTTAGCTTTCACTTGCATACCTTACAGCTTTACTTTGTTTTCTATTTATACTTTCTAATTCGAATTTTATGATACGTCTATGTGTTATAACGAGTATTTCGTCTTATATTAATGAAGTTATATGCTTTCAAGTTAACTTTAAGAGTTGTTTCGGGGTTAACAAGATTATGTATAATCACTGGATCTATGATTACAACGCTGTTTAGTGAGCCAACATTTTTGAAGTGGTAACTTGCTAAATATGGCTATGTGAGAGCGACCTGTACTAAGCATAGTATTAATGTTATCCAGGTTTTTTATAAGTTTCATAATTCATTTACCTTAGATTTAGAAAAGTCATTTCATGTGTTGCTCTGTGGTGAATTATAGGATATTTAGGGGTCTAGAACCGAGTTTGTTAAAGTTATCTAGTGCATAAAACATTCTTGATTATTTTGCATATTTTACTCCACTATACTTGTTCTTAGGGAATATCTATATGCTTTGCATCTTCTCTAATCTGTTCATGCATCTGTCCATTCATTAGTTTACCGTTTAAAACATTCATCTTATTTTATTTTCTTTTGTTCCGTAACTCTAGTTGATCCTTTTAAAACTATATCGCAACTGTATACTTGCAATTATCATCATTTTTCTATTTGACAAGTGGTACTGAGAACACATGTTCATATTTAGAACTTTTATATTATCAATAGAAAAGTGGCGAACAAGTTTTTGGCACCGTCGCCGGGAAAGGCAAGTGCATTCGAGAGATCAAATTACCGGGGAAGGCAAGTGCGTTTTAGAGATCAAATTGCTAGAGAACGGGCAATTTTATTTATGTGTTAATTAGATTTATTTATTTTTATTTTAATATTTGGTTTTATGTATTTATATTTTTTTATTAACATTTTTTTCTTATTCATTGGGTTTTCTTTCTAGCATGTGCGTGCCAAGTACGTGTAGTTTGGGAGAAAGTTTGGTGTCTTTCAAATCAGAAATAGAACAATTTGTTAAGAGCAGAAAACGGATAGATAAGAGACTGATCGCAAGGTTTTGACTATACTAATTTAGAGGGTTTATATTCGGTGATGATGCCAAAAACCTTGTTCCCCACTTCTCTACCAATAAGATAAAAGTTTAAAATACGAACAGGTATTATCAATACCACTTATCAAAATAGAAAAATGGTGACCACTGGAAGAATACAGTTTCGATGTAGTTTTAAAAGATTTCGATCCCCCAGGGAAGGAATTCGATTCTAAAGACCAACTAGAGTTAAGGAACAAACGAAAATATAATTTGATTGGAAGGTTTGGATGATAGACGGATGAATAAACAGATGTATGAACAGATTAGAGAATATGGAAACTATATAGATATTCCCTAAGAACAAGTATAGTAGAGAAAAACATGCAAAATCATCAAAAAGTTTTCATACACTAGATAACTTCAACAAACACAGTTCTAGACGCCCAAATATTCAATAATTCACCGCAAAGCAACACATGAGATGAATTTTCTAAATCTAGTGTAAAGAAATTATTACACTTATAAGAACCTGGATAACATTATTACTATGCTTAGTACGGGTCACTCTCACATAGCCACATTTAGCAAGTTACCATTCTAAATATGTTGGCTCACTAAACAGCGTTATAATCACAGATCCGGTGATTATATACAATCTTGTTAACCCCGAAATCACTCTTATAGCTAACTCGAAAGTATATAACTTAATTAATATAAGAGACGCAAGATGAAATACTTGTTATGGCACATAGACATATCATAAATTTCGAAATAGAATGTATAAGCAGAAAACAAAGTAAAGTTGTAAGGTATGCAAATGAAAGCTAAAGTTGATCAAACCGTATCCACTCTTTAATGGGAGTCATCAATTCTCGCAATTCCTGCTTCTACTTTGAATTCAGTCTCGACTCGTACAGAACCTCCACTAAGATGCTATTCTTTGTGAATATAGAACAAATGAATGTTTGAAAAACGAAAATTTTTATTGATAAGTGCTTTGCAATTACACTGATACAATAATCGCTCGAATATGTGGAGAAATCTAGTGATCAAAATAATAATCGAATCACTTATACATTTTTCTCGCTATAACTTTGAACTAGCGAAATCTACACAATTTTCAGTCTCTATGTATGCATACAATATATGCCTCACATCTACCATGCATATCAAACCATATGCTACAAAATTGGTTGGTTTTAAACCCTATTTATAGAGTATAAAGGGTTACGTCTATCTAAACAAAGAGTCGTGTCCATTGGCAAAGGGTTGCATCACTTCATTGTGATTGGATGCAAAGATTCATCCTCATCCACAATGGAAAGGCACCTTTTCATGATTGGTTGACTTTCAAAAGGTGTCTTTTCGGTTGGTAGTTGATGGTGGTTTATCGTTGTTATCTGGCGGTTGGTATCTGAAAAGAGATAACAAATAACCGTCACCAGTAGCGATCGTGACTAATGGTTGACAACTTTCTGTTTTCAAGAATAACAAGTCACAACAGCGAATGGGTGTCACGACCGTGAATTGTGTTTTTCTTCAGAATTCTTCTTGCAACTTTACTGATCTTCGATAACTTCGATCCTAAGTCAAATCCTTGTGTTCCACGCATCTTTTTGCACCTTTTTCACTTTTTTTACATAGAATTCCATCTTTGATCATGTTACTCCCAAGATTTACCTAGTTTCTGCATTTGCATAAAAAACAATTACATACCATGTGAAATCTTTTATATGAAGTATAAAATGACTCAAAACCATATTGTTTTATGATTGAAAATGTCATGATAATAAGTGTAACTATACACTTATCATAGATAAAAAGAAAAAGGATGGCTCATGAAGAACAACTAAATCATGATCAGCCTCAACCAAGGCTCATGTATTATGTCATTCTGACCATTAATGGTAACAAATCAGGGAATTGCTAGACCACAAATTAATGCAAATCAGTTTGAAATAAAGCCAGTAATGGTTCAAATGATCGGCAATAATGTGCAAAATACTATGGTCTACCCAATGAAAATCTGAATGCTCAAATTGCAAACTTTCTAGAAGTCTATGATACTTTCAAAATGCCAATGTTCCTGATGAAGTAGTTAAACTTTGCTTATTTCCATTTAAGCTCCGTGACAAAGTGAAAGTTTGGTTGAATTCATTACCCCCAAATTCAATCACCACTTGGAATCAATTAGCTTAAGCCTTTCTGACTAAATACTTTCCTTTAGCCAAAACCACAAGACTCATTAAAGAAATCACTTCCTTTACTCAGAAGGATAGTGAATCCTGGTACGAAGCCTGGGAACGTTATAAAGAACTTCAACGATTTTGTCCTCATTATGGTTAACCCCAGAATGTGATTCTGCAAACTTTCTACAATGGAATAAATCATGCAATAAGAGGAGCGATTGACACTATGGCTGTGGGATCTCTTATGAAGAAGACTAGTCAAGAAGCCTTTGATCTTTTGGAAGATATGGCAAATAACAATAGTATGTGGCCAGTGGAGAGAGCACAAGTAAGTACTACTAATCCTACTCATTCGCATGATGCATCTACATCTTCTAGTTCGGTTAAAAAGGTCAATGAATTAGAACCTATTTCTGTTATGCAAGCGCAAATATCTACATTATCTCATAAGATAGATAATATGCATATAAGTAAGAGTAACCCTTTGACATGTGAAAATTGTGGCAAAATAGGACACACTGCTTTTGAGTGTAACTTTAACCCATGTGTAGGGGAACAATTAAGTTATGTTCAAAGTCAAGGGAATTCATGGCAATGATGGAAATAATTATATGAGTTTTAATTGGAAGTATGGTGATTATCAACAAAAGAATTATCAGAGTACTGATAGAATAGGACAGTTGGCCAGTAAGATAGACAAGTTTCTAGAAGGAGTTTGTAATAAGCAATTAGAGACTGAGGAATGTTACAAGAAGTTAGAGAATAAGCTGGATTAGATATTTAAAAATCAATCATCTTCTATTCATAATTTGGAGATACAAGTTGATCAATTAGCGAGTGTTATTCCATCTAGAGGAAAAGGCCATTTACCTAGTAACACAGAAAGAAATCCTAAGGAAAATGTGCATGATATAGCCCTTCTTAGTGGTAAATTATCCTTCGGGTATGCTTGCTAATGATGTTGTTAAAGTGCCGGATGATTATCCGAGTAAATCCAATGATAAAGCAGGAGTGGATGAACAACTTAATTTGGAAAAGTTTAATCCCCCTCAACCACCATTTCCACAAAGAATGAAGAACAAGAATGAGGATAAGCAATTCATCGAGTTCATCAACAAACTTAAAGGTCTGGAAATCAATCTTTCGTTCATTGTATCCATTACACAAATTCCAAACTACAATAAGTTTATTAAAGAACTTTTATCTCATAAGCATAGTTTAGAAGGAATATCGAAAGTTTCTTTAACTGAAGATTGTAGCAAAATAATAAGTGCTACAATGCCCACTAAACTTAAAGATTCGGGAAGTTTCACAATACCATGTAAACTTGGAAAGTTTTCCTTTCCAAAATGTTTATGTGATCTTGGGGTTAGTATAAATCTTATGCCTTTATCGATCTTCAAAGAGTTGAAGCTTGATGATGAAGTTAAAAGGACATATATGGTCTTGCAATTAGCTGACCAGTCTATTAAATATCTTTATGGCATAATAGAAGATGTGCTAGTTAAAGTGGATAAGTTTGTTTTTCTGACAGACTTTGTTGTGCTATATTTTGCATATGATGAAAAATGCCCTATAATCTTAGGAAGACCTTTTATGCATACTAGCAAAGCATTGATAGATGTGTTGGAAGGAAAAATTAAGTTAAGGATGACGATACTGTTGAATTTAATATGGCTAAGGCTTATAAATATCCAATGGATGAAGACATATGCATGAAACTTGACTTAATCAATGCTTGCATTCAAGAAGTTGTCAAGTTAGATTTCATCCATGAATATGAAGTCAAGGGGTTGGGAAACTCCATTGACACTTAAATCTCTTATCTTTTCCAATATATATATAGTAGTATATTTTTATTTTTATTTTGTTTTTGTCTGTGTTTTTAATTTAGTGTCGTTTTTAAATAAAAGAAAAGTGAAAAGTTTTTGGATTTTAACATTTGGTGCTTGCGACTTGTTTCACGCTCGTGAATGGAGTTGTGAAAATATTCTGTTTCTGTCTAAGTGAAAGTCGCGATCGTGATATGCTCGATTTCATAGCAGTTATTACTGTAACGTCTCTTTTTCTAACGGTTATATTAGATATGTATCCATTGAAAAAGCAACATACTCTATTTCTTATATATATGTAACTATTTTCCTAGTTGATTTTCACAAATCAATCACTCTTTTTCACAACTTCAATCTCTTGCAAAGCAAATTTTCTCTATTTTTCACAAAATCAAAACACAAATCTTTCTTTCAAATTCTTGAATTAAATTTCAATGGCTCCAAAGAAATCAGCAGCAACCAAGGGAAAGAATAAAGTTGTCAATCAACAAACCAAGTATGGATGCCCTTTTCCGATCTATGGTGAAGAAGAAGTTGAGAGATACATGAGGATTAAGAACTTTAATTTCCAAGGTACACTCTTCTATGATCCTACTTTTGCAATTGATGCTGGAAAATACATGCGAAAGTACTAGAATACTTTTCACTATTTGGGTTGGAAAGCTTTATGAACATGCGTTTCCCATTTAACGAAGGAATGGGTCCTTGAGTTTTTTGTTACCGTTAAGGAGGATGGGAATTCTTTAAAAAGGAAATTTAGGAATGAAGTGGATGAGTATAAGTTCAATTTAATGGATTTGGTTAAGTGTTTTGGTTTTGGAGAATCTTATGAAGAGGTTGAAAAGGAAGACAATTATGATCTAGCGAGTGTATGGACTGAGATAACGGGATTGGATCTATATGATGTCATAAACTCATCCAACAAAAACATTCAGAGTAACAGCCTTCTTTACCTTCACAAGTTTATCTCTCAAAGTCTTTTCTTTCGATACGAAAGTACCAAAGTGTCAATGAAAGATTTGGTTGTATTGGAGTGCACCGTTTCGCAATTAAGGATAAAGTTTTCGATTTACATGTTGAATCCATCACTAGTCTTACTACACATAAAAAGACTAGAGTTGGAGGTACGAATACAATTTGCAAAATTATTTTCGGAGCGAAGAACTAACTGCCACACCAATATAATCTTAGAGAGAAGTTCAACTTTATGGGAGGAGTTTACATGAAGAGAGTGGGATTAGTCAAGGAAGAGCGAGGGAAATTTACGATTTTACCATATGGAATAAGGGTTAGGAAGTTAAGACCAACAAAAGAATCTACTTCTCGAGAGAACCAATCCGACGAAGGCATTGAAGAAGTTCAAATCGAAAGTAGTGAAGCGAGATAAGTCTCTAGGAGTAGACATGATAATGAAGATACTTAGAGAGGAAAGTTTGTGAATGATGTCAATCAAGCATGCCTTGATATAGCTTCCATAAAACAAGATGTTCATCAACTCACAAAATCCAACATTTCTTTGAATCAGAAGTTGAGTTCGTACTTCAGGAAGCAGAATATGGATATCTCACCAAGTCCTCCAGATTCAAATTCGAAAGAATGAAAATAACTGGGTTCAACATTTCTTTTTATGTTAGGTTTAGGTGAAAAAAATTAGAGAGGATTAGGGTTTGAGAGAGCTTGTGAGAGCGAGATTTTGATAAGAGAGATTGAGGATTTTTCAGTAAAGTGATTTTGAGGATAAACAGTGATTACTTACATATACTGAGAAATTTGAGGGTAGGATGGTAAAGAAGTGGAATAATATTGATGGTTTCAGCATTTGCCGTTTACTTTATGAGGATCCATTTACAAGCGTAACTGATAGTAGAATGTGAAAAGTTTTAACCTAAAGATCTAGCTTGGGATTCGGGTTTTCAAATTTTGAAATTTGGAGCGCTTTGTGATAAGTGTATAATTACACTTATTATCTTGATATTTTTACTCATAAAATGATGTGGTTTAGAGTCATTGTATACTTTATATAAAAGATTTCATGTGGTATGTTGTTGTTTTTTATACAAGTGTAAACACTAGGTGAATCTTGGGAGTGAAATGATCAAAGATGGAATTCTATACAAAAAGAGTGAAAAAGGTACAAAAAGATGCGTGGAATACAAGGAATTGGCTTAAGATCGAAGTTGTCAAATATCGGTAAAGTTACAAAGAAGAATCATGAAGAAAAGCATAAGTCATGACCATGTCACGATTGTGATTCCTACTTGCGATTGTCCAAATCACGCTGTGACTATCTATCGTGATCGTGACTTATCATTCTTCACAAATAGTTGGTTATCAACTTACATTCACGATCGTGACATGTATGTCATGCTCACGAATCGTGACGGGATAATCTCTTCTCAACTTCCAACCGCCGGATAAGAACGATCAACCGCCATCAACTATCAGGCGAAGAGACACCTTTTAGAGATAATGCAACCATTAAAAGGTGCCTATCCATTGTAGATAAGGATGAAATCTTTCATCCAATCACATTGAAGATGATGCAACCCTTCACCAATGGACATGACTATTCGTTTGGATAAACGTAACCTTTTACACTCTATAAATAGAGGTTCAAATAAACCATTTCGTGCAGCAGATGATATGAGATACCATGTGTGGCATGATACATGATAGATAGAGAGTGAAAGTTATATAGATTTCGCTAAGTTCAAAGTGTTAGAGAGAAAAATGTATAAGTGATTCGATTTTTATTTCAATCACTAGATTTCTCCATAAATTCGAGCGATTCTTGTATGAGTGTAATTACAAAGTACTTATCAATAAAAGTTTCTATTCTTCAACATTCATTTGTTCAATATTCACAAGGAATAGCATCCTAACGGAGGTTCTGTATGAGTCGAGACCGAATTCAAAGTAGACGTAGGAATTGCGGGAATTGACGACTCCCATTGAAGAGTGGATACAGTTTGATCAAATTTAGCTTTCACTTGCATACCTTACAACTTTACTTTATTCTCTACTTATACTTTCTAATTAGAAGTTTATGATATATCTATGTGTCATAACGAGTATTTTGTCTTGCATCACTTATATTAATGAAGTTATATGTTTTCAAGTTGACTTTAAGAGTAGTTTCGGGGTTAACAAGATTGTGTATAATCACTGGATCTGTGATTATAACGCTGTTTAGTGAGCCAACATTTTTGTAGTGGTAACTTGCTAAATATGGCTATGTGAGAGTGGCCCGTACTAAGCATAGTATTATTGTTGTCCAGGTTTTTATAAGTGTCATAATTCGTTTACCCTAGATTTAGAAAATTCATTTCATGTGTTGCTTTATGGTGAATTATAGGATATTTGGGCGTCTAGAACCGAGTTTGTTGAAGTTATCTAGTGCATAAAACATTCTTGATTATTTTGCATATTTTACTCCGCTATACTTGTTCTTAAGGAATATGTATATGCTTTGCATCTTCTCTAATCTATTCATGCATCTGTCTATTCATTAGTCTACCATTCAAAACCTTCAACTTATTTTATTTTCTTTTGTCCCAAAACTCTAGTTGATCCTTAGAGCCGAATTCCTTCCCTGTGGGATCGATATCTTTTAAAACTACATCGTAACTGTATACTTGCAGTTATCATCGGTTTTTTATTTGATAAGCGGTACTGACAAAAACTGTTCATATTTAGAACTTTTATATTATCAGTAGAAAAGTGGCGAACATGAGTGGATATAGTGGGGCCTCTACCCTTGGCCCAGTACTAGAAGAAGTTCATCATTGTGGTAGTGGACCACTTCTCAAAGTGGGTTGAAGCTGAGGTCGTTGCCACCATAACACCGAACTAGGTAATATAGTTTTTTAATAAAAACTTTATTACTATTTATAGAATGCCACACACAATCATCATTGATAATGGAGCATAATTCAACTATGAACCATTCAAGGCCTACTATAGAGGCTTACGCATTAAGTTGCATTTCTCCTCCGTATCATACCCCTAATGTAACGACATGACCAAGGTAACAAACAAGACCATCATTGATGGGGTTAAAACTCATATCCTGAAGCATGGGTCCTCAAGGGTAGACAAGTTAAATAACATATTGTGATCGTACCTGACCACCCCTAGGACCGCCACAGGAGAGGCCCCATTCCTACTTACCTATGGCACCGATGTTGTGGTCATAGTCGACATTGGCACCCCCAGCGGGCCAACTACGTAAGGCAGGCCACCAACGAAGACATGCTGCGAAGCAACTTGGACAATCTGGAAGGAAGAAGAGACCGAGCCTACATCAGGATGGGCGCCTACAAGTAGTGAGTGGCTTAAGCATTTAACAAACGAGTAAAGCCCCGAACTTTCCAAGTAGGGGAGTTGGTCTTGCGAAGTACCAAGGCCACCAGAGTTAGAATTGGCCAAGGTAAATTTGGCATCAACTGGGAAGGACCGTTCAGAGTCACCTAGAAAGTGAGTCAGAACACCTACAAGATTCAAGATATGGTAGGAAGAACCTTACCAAGAACATGGAATGCTATGACCTTGCGAAAATTCTATCCCGGTGACTAAGTGCAATTTGTTTAGTTTAAGTTTCCATTTTAACACTTGTACTGGTTTTCAAATATTTCTGTATTTCTACTTAATCAATGAAAGATGTTCCCCCTTGCTCATATTGTAGCATCTAATAAGAGAAAGATATCTAAGCCCCGATACATTAAGAGTGCCCTAGAGGCCCCTAATAAGATTAATAAGGCCAAAGGCCAAAGCGGAGAGCTATATTAGCCCTGGAAATAAAGAGAGCCCTAGAGGCCCAAAATAAAATTAATCAGGCTAAAGGCCGAAGCAGAGAGCTATAATAGCCTCGAAAATAAAGGGCGCCTTAGAGGCCCAAAATAAAATTAACCAGGCCAAAGCAAAGAGCTATTTAAGCCTCGGTAACAAAGAGCGCCCTAAAGGCCCAAAATAAAACCAATAAGGCAAAAGATTGAAGTAGAGGGAAATTAAAGCTCGGTAATTTAAGAGCGCCCTAGAGGCCCAAAACAAAACTAGTGAGGCCAAAGGCCGAAGTTGAGTGCTACCTAAGCCCTAACAATCTCAGAGCTCCCCAGAGACCCAAAATGAAACTAATGCGGTCAAAGGCCGGGGTAGAACATTGTTAAAACTCTGACTTTGAAATAATGTGCAAGTTAGGGATAATTCCAATTGAGTTAAGGCCAATGACCAAAGCTAAATTATGAGTTTAACAGCCTAAATTTTGCATTATTGACAAGAATAAACTCAAGTTAAATATGGAAGAATGACAAAAAAGCCTAGGTCGGCGAACGCAGGAAAGTAAGCTAAAATTTCCATTGAATATAAAAATACATATTACAAGTTGGAAGAAATTTCATCTAGATCCCCTAGCTCTGAATATTCTGAACTAGCCTCGGAAGTAGCGAGGTCGACTGGAGCTTTAGGAGTGGAGTTAGAGGCTTGCTTCAGCATACGTTCCTTAAACAGGAGCGCATTGTCTGGCCTGATCTCAAGAGGATCGCCTATCTTGGGGTTAATCATCAGGGCGAGCTCGTCCAAATCAACCCCGGGAAATTTTATCAGTGGTCTTCTTCAAGAACCGGGCTCAGAAAGTAATATGATATTTGTTCCAGTTATTTAGGATTACTTTCTTCCCCCAGGGGTAATGATGCTTGACCGCCTTGCACTTCTTCTGAGCCCCAACCAGCTCTTTTTCGATTGAGGCCGCCCTAGCACATGCTTCATCTAGTTGAGTACTTAGGACGATTATATCATCCTGAGACTTCTTCAGCTCCTCCCCCAATGAGGCAATCTCCTGGAGAGATTGCGTAAGATCCACCTCCAATTTAGACTTGGCCTCCATGGCCTCTCAAGCAACCTTCGTAGTGGAGACTTTGAGGCCTCTAGCTCCGTGGTAAGGGCGGTGACATTAGCTTTGCTGCTCTCCAAGTCAAGAGTGAGCTTGGAGAGCAACTCTGCTTCTCTTTGGCGCTCCCCCTCAGCGGTCTTTGCTCCCTTTAACTCATCGTACACCATAGACATCATCTTTTGGAGCCTTTCTAACTCCTCCGTTGGGGAAGCCTTCCCCTCCTTCAGGACCCGGATGTCTTGGTTGGTTCGGTGCAGATGCTTGAGTACCTGGAAGGAATCCTCCAAGCTCTGAGTCAAGCAGAATGGAGTTAGGAAAGGAAAAAGAGGAGAGAATTTCAAACTAGGGTCAGATGTGAACTTACCCGGACGTTCCAGTAAATGTTTTCACAAGGTTTCGACTCTAATACCTCCCAGGATTTTTTTTATTTAATAATGAAACTAAAAACCTTGTCTCCCACTTTCCTACCGATAAGATATAAGTTCAAAATACGAACAGGTGTTGTCAGTACCGCTTATCTAAATAGAAAATTGGTGACCACTGTAACTATACAGTTACGATGTAGTTTTAAAAAATATCGATCCCACAGGGAAGGACTAGCTCAAAAGATCAACAAGAAAAATGGAATTATGAAAATAAAATATTTTTGGATTTTAGTTGGGAGGATTAGAATGAAGAATGGATAGATATATGTATAGAAGACAAGAGATTCTAAATATATAGATTTTTCCTATGAAATAAGTATAGCAAAGAAAACACGCAAGTTCAACAAAGTTATTACGTTCACTAGACTAATTTAACATAATCGGTTCTAGAATGATTCACTGCAGAGCAACACATGAAATGACTTTTCTAAATCTAGTGTAAATGAATTAAGATGATTATATAAACCTGGACAACAATATTACTATGCTTAGTACGGGTCGCTCTCACATAGCCACATTTAGCAAGTTACCATTCAAAAAATGTTGACTCACTAAACAATGTTAAAATCATAGATCCAGTGATTATACACAATCTCGTTAACCCCGAAACTACTCTTAAAGTTAACTCAGAGGCATATAACTTGATTAATAAAAAAAGACTTAACACGAAATACACATTATGACACATAGACATATCATAAACTTCGAAATAGAAAGTATAAGTAGAAAGCAAAGCAAAGTTGTAAGGTATGCAAGTGAAAGCTCAAGTTGATCAAATCGTATCCACTATTTAGTGGGAGTCATCAATTCCCACAATTACTTCGTCTGCTTTGAATTCGGTCTTAGCCCATACAGAACCTTCGCTACAATGCTATTCTTTGTGAATATCGAACAAACAAATGTTGAAGAATGAAAATTTTTATTGATAAGTGATTTGCAAGTACACTTATACAACAATTGCTTGAATATGTAGAGAAATCTAGTGATCGAAACAAGGATTCGAATCACTTAAACATTCTCGCTAACACTTATGAACGTAGAGAAAAATAAATAATTTCACTCTATCTACGCACACACTATATCTCTCACTTTTTCTAATTCTAATGCCATGAAATTTGTGAGGTTTGGAGCCCTATTTATAGAGTTCGAAGGTTTACGTCTATCCAAATAAAGAGTTGTGTCCATTGGTGAAAGATTGCATCACTTCATTGTGATTGGTTGAGAAGCTTTAATCTTAACTACAATGGATAGGCATCTTATCTGATAAGTATCTTTTCATTGGTAGTTGATGGTGGTTGATGGAGGTTGATCATTCTTCTCTGGCGATTGGTAGTTAAGAAGATTTGACCAAAAAACCATCCAAGTCGCGACCATGAATCTTTGTTTGACAATTTTCTACTTCTGAACTGTATCAAGTCGCAACCGCGAATTGTTTTCACAATAGTGAATTATGTTTTTCTTCAGAATTCTTCCTGTAACTTCACCGATCTTCAACAGCTTCGATCCTAAGCCAAATCTTTAAATTCCATGCATCTTTATGCACCTTTTTCACTCTTTTTACATAGAATTCCATTTTAAATCATTTTACTCCAAAGATTTACCTAGTATCTGCATTTGCACAAAAAACAACTACATACCACATGAAATCTTTTATATGAAGTATAAAAATAACTTAAATTATAGTGTTTAGTGTGTAAAATTATATTGATAATAAGTGTAATTATACACTTATCATTACCATTCACTATAATTTTTCCATATCAAAATTCTTACAAATTAACCAAATATACATAAAATAAAACCAAACTTCCAATCTTGAATCACGATCAAATGGTATATACATCATGCTTCAATGCAAACAAAAAAGCTCAATGTGATATATTCCATGTAATTCTAAAAAGCATATGTATTATAACAATTCTATATATAACCATTCCCAAGTACAATTACAAAACCAAACTTTCAAGTTCAATTATCACCCAATACACATACTAGGAACAAAATAGAGTTGTTACCCTGTTTCTGTTACTCCACCTTAAGGAAATGGGATAAAGGCTTCACCAATTAGGGACAATCCCAAATCTGCAAAACAACGATTCTCTTTATAGCATAACAAGTGGACAATTTCGAGATTCCATGTTAAATATATGATCGCAAGGAAGTTCCTAATGGGACAGCCAGGATAATTTGGAAGATGGCATGGGTTATAAAACCAAATAATACCTGCAGATAACATGTATAAAAGGATTCCTATGAGAAATTCCAACAGATGAGGCGTCGTGAGAGAAATTCTATGCTATGCAAGCCGATCAATTCAAACAAGTCGTACCATGTAACGAAAAAGAGTTCATTATCAATGGTGTTACCCTAGCTTTTCTATATTAAGCTATAAATTTTTCAGGAGTCCTAGTGTGGGTGTTAATATCGTCAGTCTTGCCTAATAACCGTTCCCTTTAATTGTTCTTCCCTACAAGAGAATCTGATGTTAACAACAAATCGATAAGTCCAAAATTCATCAAAAGTTGAAAGGTCAGCATTACCTTTCCTTATATGGTTCACTTCCCTTGGTCATGCACTTATGGGGATATAAGGTTCATCAATCTTGGTATCATATACACTTGACAAAAGCTTTCAGTGAGAACTACATTAAGCTCCACATGCTTCTTAATGGTTTGTAATGTACCCTTCAAGAAAATTCTCTCTAAGTTCTTGAATTTAATGAGTCATGTTATGTAGGTTATTATCAATTATCAATCAAAGAGAGTATGATACTGCTAGGAATTTAGGAACTAGAAACAACGCTAATAGACCTACTTGAATCACATGTTTGACAGATATTTTCGTTTACTTCTCTCTATCTAAACTATTTATAAAATTTATGTGATATTGTTGGAATAACCGGTCTGCCCATGACCGTGTCTATTGGGTCAAAGGATCCGATCTAATATAGTTATTTGAAATAAATTGAAAAGTTATAGGACTTAAAGGATTTCATTACAAATAATAAAAAATCTAAGGACTTAATAGGAATTAATCAAAATTCCAAATCCTATATAAAGGATTTCGACGTGTATGAAAATACACAATCATTCATTTTATCATTTCCATTTTCATTATTCCAATTCTCTCTTCCAATCGATCAAAGATCGATTATCATTCTCCGAATTTTGTTGAAGTTGTGACTAACAGTTCATATTCCAATCGAATGTGATATGTTTTCGACTTCGCATACAAATTCTAGAATCCAGGCTTTGAGAATCCGTTTTTACTTCTTTCGATTATTAATAGATATATATGGTCCTCTCTAATGTAGTATATGTGCAGTTTTTTAATTGAGTAATCTAGTAAATAATTTCCCTTTTTTATTTACGTCAACATCAATATAATCAAAATCTGCTCAACATCAGTGTCAAAGTAATCCTAAGGTTTTTTTTGAAAGAGTTTGAACAACAAAAATAATAAGAAAAATGGAAGTAAAATGAAATTAGATGAAGAACTGTTAGTAACATGAAAAATTATTATTGCTAAGTTCACAAAAACAAAGAAAAAAAAAAGTAACCACGAAGACAAGAGTTATAGAAGTAATGAAACAACACAAAATAGATAAAAGGCATAAGTTAAAAACAAAAAACACAGACAAAACTATTTTAGTGAGATTGAACAAGTCACTAAGCTATCTTTGTAGAACTTGACAACACAAAATAGATAAAAGGCATAAGTTTATAGATTTTAAGGTTTTCATGACCTTAAAATTGTCTATAACGAATGTTTAAGAGAAAGAGGAACTTGATATACCTAATGTAATCTTCTATCACTATTTAAAAAGGTGATTCCAAACCTAGTTCTACATGTCCAAAAGCTCACTCCTATCATAGAAACCTGAAAGAGTCACTTTAGGAAGCAGAAAAGTTCATCAGCGTACAAAATTAAGAGGTTATAAAATAGAAAAATAGTGGACAACTTGTAGCTGAGTCATGGAAAAACTCAAGCTTGCCACTCCTCAGTACTGCTGATCATTTTTCACTCCATCGAGAAGAAGAGAATCCCAGAGAGGATTAAACTTTTTCCACCCATTATACTTTACCCATATTAAGTAGTTGTGAACCTCTTTAGGACCTAAAGAGTTTCCATTATCCCACATTTTTTCATACAAGGTGCATATATTAAACAATAAAACTAATTCCTATCAATTCAAAGTTCACTAATAAAACTAATTCATATCAATCTAAAACATAATTATCAATCATCGGAATCATCAAGATCAAGATCAAGATCAACATCTTCATCAGATTTACTCTCAAATTTGTCATCAACGTATTCCTCCTCCTCTTCCTCCTTGTATTGAAATTTGTAATCTGAAATTACAAAAACTGTGTAACTGACTCACTATGTTCAAGTTAAAAGTTAAAACTAATTATAATAAATGGAAATACAAGACTCAAGACTGAAATGTGCACAATACCATAACATAATAACTTAATAAACCACATATAGCTGGAAATATGGGCTGGAAACCCGCATAATAACTCTGATATTGAAAAAGGCAATGTGTATGTGACTATATGTAGTTTAAAGTAGTGTAATTAATAAGAATAAGAATAATAACTTAATAACAAATTACCAATAACATAATAACTTAATAAACCAAATACTGCTGGAAATATGGACTGAAAGACTGAAATATTCACATAATATCATCAATAACTTAATAACTCTGAAACAGGACTGAAATATTTGCTTTATTTCACATGACATGTCACATGATATAATATTTTAACTATTACTGTTTGGTGCATTAGGAAAGAACACAGGGGAAAGAGAAAAAGGAAAACAATAAAATCAAAAGTACAATGAAACTAGAGCATACCTTAATAAAAAACAGAATGATGAAGTTGAATTGTGACTGATCACTGACTGATTTGTGGACTCTTTAGATACAGCAACAGCAGACAACTGACGAAATCAGCAAGTTGAGGGCTTGAGGATGAGGTAACCATGAATTGGTTATGAATGTAGACTGGTAATTGAAAATTGATTGGTAGAATCGGTTATTTATAGCACTATAGCAGACTAAGCAGAAGTAGAGTTTTAAACATAAAAAACTAAAGTATTCTGTACTAAACAGAGTTAATACACGTTTAGTATTATGTAATAAATAGGAAAACTAAAGAATTCTATACTAAATAAGAAAACTAAAGTAATTTTGTGGCTTTCTAATTCAAAACTAAATAGGAAAAAGGTAGTAGAGTTTTAAGAGGTGAAAATATAAATAAAAAAAACCCTAAAACTACTTCTTAACTACCATTATGCACCTTTAGTACCTTATATGCGCCTTGCGCCTAGCATCTCACATACAAAGGAGCACGCCTTTGTCATATGCACCGCCTATAGGGCTAGGAGGCTCCAGCCTCCTCGCTTAGTGCGCCTAGCGCCTAAGGCGCGCCTTTGACTACACTGGTACACAGCATGCACTTGAACCCTTGACCAGTAGTAATGCACGGGGTGAACAGCTTCGGGAAAGCAAGTGCTCTAATTCAGAATGCCTAAGTCACTTTTCACCATATCTTGAGAGGTGGACACTAGAGCAATCGAGAAGAGTGCTAAGATTGGATTGGCTTTAGCTCTCAAGCCCTACGTCAGAACTCCACTTTTGGGGTCTAACCAGAAGCTTTTTCTAGAAATGAAGTGGAATAATGAGGAAAAATCAAATGACCCCTTTTGTTTTTGAAAATTTGGAGTATCTTAATCTTCTCTGTTATTATATTGGGTCTTGCAGATATGGTAATGTCGAAAATAATTTTAGTTGAGTTCAGGAACCTTATTCGATTTGTTACTATTTTAGTGCTTGAACAAGTAATTAATCTATCTTTGTAACTTGAACAAAATAAGAAACAGTACATAATAGATAGAAGACACAAGTTTATAGATTTGTAAAGTTTTCATGACCTTAAAATTACCTACAACAGATGTTCAAGAGAAAAAAAGTACAATCTAATTCATATAAGTTATTTGTTATTAGAATGCCCATTCATTCAACGAAGATTATTTGGTTAATTTTAACTCATATTTCACTCATATCGGGTATTAAGAGTAATATGACTTTGAAAATAAATAAGAGAATTAAAAAAATCAGGAATAAACAAAAGAAAAACTATCAAAAGAAAAGATACACAAGGTATCCAAATAGTGATTTCATTCAAATTCATAATAAAAAAATTCAAATTCATAGTAGATAATATAAAGAATCATAGAGCGAGTCTCATAGAGAAACTTGTTTTACCTTTTCCCACTTGAAACCTCAGCACTGTTACTCTTCGTAACAAGCAACCTCAACACACAACTGATTTACACTGATAGACGGATGTAAGATTAGGATTAGTGTTTTATATCAGAGTAAATGACAGTTATGTAGAAATTAAACACCAAAGTGCAAAAGGAATAAGAAAAATACAGATTTAGAGAGTGTTTTAATGACTGAATCTTGATCTCTGCACTCAAAACTTTGGACGAGAGAGATGGAGATGAAGAGGGGTTCTTAGAAAGGTGCGTGAGATGAAGATACAGACTGAATAAACATTTACCTCATTGAAAGGGTTTTTAGTTTTATTTTTATATATTTTCATTACTACAATTACAAGCCCAAATATTTTTGCAATGAAACTTATTACCGCCTCAAAGTTGGGCTTTTGCATCAGTCAAGCTCAAAAGCCCAACTGATGGAAATGCACATAGGAGCATTCCCATCTGTTATGAATAAAACCGATGCAAATTATACGGTCTATATTTGCATCGGTTTACTCAAAATCAATGGAAATGTTTCTTTATTCGTATTTCTAACATTTTTAGGCTAAAAATTCTTCTTTAAAATGATGAATAAATCTCAAAATTTATGCATTGACTAACATTTGGGTTAGTTTCATGAAAACCGATCCAATTGATCTACCATTTGGATCAGTTTCTCGAAAACCGATCCGAATGAAGGGATCCAAAAGGGTAATTCTGTACTAGTGAAAATTGATTTAATTTTGATCTCCAAAGTGTGACTGGGAAAAATCTGCATGTAAAAAAAATAATTTTCAAGTTAGTATTGTGTAAAGGTATTTTTCAACTCCTTGATTGTTTTTGCGAAAGAAAATTATTTTGCCCCCTCAATCAAGAGTTAGAACACAAATAAAATTATTTGAGAGAATTCGACCTTGCCCGGAATATTTGTCAAGGTAGAAGTACCCCTTCCACAAAGTGTTGATTTCTAAAATGTGATGAGGCAAGACAGTGGCGTGGAAAGGTGAAGTTGCGGCAAGATAATGGCATGACAAAGATGGAGCCATGGTAAGATAGTGGCCTGACAGGATCAAGACGAGGCAAGATAGTGGTGCGGTAAGGTGAAGTCAAGGTAAGACAATGGCATGACATGGATGGAATCGTGGTAAGATAGATGTATGACAAGGATTAAAACATGACAAGATAGAGGCGTGGCAAGGTTAAATCATGTTAAGATAGTGGCGTGATAAGGATCGAGTCGTGGCAGGACAATGGCACGATGAGGATCAAGACATGATAAGATAGTAGCATTCCAAGGTCAAGTCATTGTAAGATAGTGTCATGACAAGGATAGAGTCATGGTAAGATAGTGGCACGATGAGGGTCAAGACGTGGCAAGATAGTGGCACGATGAGGGTTAAGACGTGGTAAGACAGTGGCGAGGTAAGGTTAAGTCACGGTAAGACAAAGGTATAATAAGGATGGAGTTGTGTAAAGATAGTGGCATGATGTGGATCAAGACGGGAAAAGATAATAACACACCAAGGTGAAGTCACAGCAAGACCTAGCATGGCATGACAATGGAATGACGAGGATTAAAACATGGTAAGATAGTGGCACCCCAAGGTGAAGTCACGGTAAGATAGTGGCGTGGTAAGGATGTCGATAAGATCCTACGATAAATTAATCACATATATGTGCATGTGAATGAACAGATTTGAATGCTCACATGTATGTTATGTAATTGGTTAGTTAATTGTTTTCATAAATACTTGTATGAGTATATGACTATGCATAAGGATGTGGTATTTCTTTGGGGTCTTTGGCTAGATTAGCTAATGCTCTTGTGGGGACTAAGAAATCTTGAGTGATTGATGTGAGATTCCTTCGGATTAGTTGATAGGGATGGACTTGGGTCTAGGTCGAAGTTTGGTTTGAGGTTGGATCGATGCCTAATTTGAAGCTTGAATCTAGTCTTGTGTAGATTTGGATGAGTTGTCAAACTCTTGATACTCAAACCCCTCTTATGTATGTCATCAATGATGTAAACATTGGTCTCCACTTGATCCATTATTTATGAAGCCTCAATGCTCTCGAGTTGCTCCCCATTGTGACAATCCTTATTGTGAAGGAAATTTGATGATATTCGTCTTTGGTACCGATATAGATAACTGAGTCCTTTCCCATCTTGAAAAGATGTAACGAATTGAATACTTTTTTTAATTTTTGTTCTAACTTTTGCATAGACCGCCTTTATGGGTTTTCAATCTATCAAACAACGTCTTAACTTTTGCTTAGACCACCCTTTCAGGTTTTCAATACAGCATACTCATTTTTCGCATAGACTATCCTTTTCTGATTTTTAGCCTATCTTAAACTTTTTTTCTTTCTTCTTTTGATTTTTAATGCAAATGCATTACTTGTGTTGCTTCTTAAAACAACACACATGTATCGAGTTATAAATATAAACATAACGATTCAGCAATAATTGCAAAACTATAAATGAAAATAACTAGAGCACAAAAGTATCAAATGATTAACCCCTGTTGCCAATTTGCCTTTTTGAGTTTTCAAGTTGACAACTGACAGTCTTCTCTCGTTGTCGTAATTTTTACTCAAAACGCTTTTCTCAGGGGTGTTCACTTTTACAAAATATTCAGCAAAAAAACACCCTCATTTTTGCTAAATTGTATGAAGAAAGATAGTTAACGGACTTGCTATATAATTTATTTGTTATTACAAGTGCTACTTTTCACAATTTATTTCATTTCCTAAACATGATAGCGTTGTAGCCTATCTTGATTGATCGAGTTTATGAACTCATTGCCATCTATGTTCATTACTTTCACTACCCCTTTTTCGAGGACCTTTTTTTTTATCAAATTTGGGTCTTCCTAATTAGGTTTGAACTTCCCCCTAGCATCAACATTGGAGGGTTTCAGTTGCTTTAAGACTAAGTTCCTCACTTTCAAGGGCTTCTTCTGGTGCTTGATTTTGTTATGGTAAGCTCTCACCATATGCTAATAATATATTTACAGGTGATCTAAGACCTTCAAACGATTCTCATCGATCATGTTCAATTGCTTAAATCTAGCTTTCGCCCTATCTGACTCTTTTAGCTTGGCTTCCATGACTTCCCTTAGAGATCTGACCTCGGTTTCCATCGGGAGGACAACATCTATCCCTTAGAGACTTAGGAGAAGGGAGTGTGATCTTTTGGAGTGCGTACACTAGTTTTGTATCCCCAAAGGGAAAATGGAAGCTTGTCTATCTAATCACTGTAAGTGGTCACCATCTTGGACAAGATTTTCTTGTTTTATTTGTTCACTTATTCCGCTGCCCTGTTGGCTTGAGTATTATAAGGAGAAGAGCCATGATTCTTGATGCCATATTTTGCAATCGAATATGCCATTTCCCCTTGCAATTGAACCCCATTATCAGACACAATATGATGAGTCATCGCATAGTGCGTGATTATATGTTTTTCGATGAACTTGACCATTTCTATGGCGACTTTGTTAGTAAAGGATTTGGCCTCTACCTATTTGGAGAAGTAGTTGACCGCTAATATAATATATTGATGCCCATTAGTCAAAGAGGGTCAGATACCAATAATATCAATCCACCAAGTCGAGAATGGCTAAGGAGTTGAAAGATTGTGGAAATTTGACGAACGCAAATGACTAATGTCTTTATAGATTTGACATTGATGGCACTTCTTCACGTAAAAGATATAATTTTCTATCATTATAGTCCAAAAATAACCTTGCCACTGGATTTTATTTGCTAAGCCAAACCATTCATGTGAGGGCCGTAGTCTCTATATGGATATGATTCAAGGCCAGAGAAACTTTTTTTAAAGATAACACAGAAGCAAGCCGTCGGTAGTGTGCTTGAAGAGATCATTCCCCACTATTCTAAACTAAGAAGCCAGCCGTAAAATAGACAAATGCTCAAAGTATGTTACCCTTAGCGGGAATTCACTATTTTGGATCAATCAGTCTATATCGTTATAAAAGCAACTCTCATTTATTTCGATAGCGGCCGAGATAGCATGATAATAGAATGGTTCATTGGATGACTGAAGAACCATAAGAATCATGGGTTGAGATTGACGACCTTCCCTCATTGTTAATATCCATTTTGTGCATTATATTTTGCACTTTAATGTGCTTAATAAATCCATTATATATATATATATATATTTGTGATTTTGTTAGGGAAATTGTCAAAGTGGTGATAAATATTGAAAATGAGATGGATTGAGCAGTTAATGAGAGAAAATTTGACATTAAGTGGACTTTTTAGTGGAGCAAATCACGTAACAAATAGAGAGTAATTCGCGACACTTGTTGTGACCACATATTGTGGGCATAACACAACTCAAATGCAGCTGATTTAATAATGATGTGGCTACAACAATTTTCTCTGGACATGAGTTTAATTAATTCCACTTTTGCAGTTTCTAACTACTCAATGATGTGGACGAAATTCACTACCACTTTCTCACTTAGTGGGCATGATGCAACAACTAGTTCATGGAAGATAATTGTAATT
>CATIWQ010117622.1:0-16999 GCA_949673415.1 Euphorbia schlechtendalii | reverse complement strand
CTTATCAAATAGAAAAATGATGATAATTGCAAGTATACAGTTGCAATGTAGTTTTAAAAGATATCGATCCCAGAGGGAAGGAATTAGGTTCTAAGCATCGATTAGAGTTATGGAATAAAAGATAATAAAATAAAATAAGTTAAGAGTTTTAAATGGTAGACTGATAAATGGACAGATGCATGATTAGATTAGAGAAGATGAAAAGCATATTGATATTCCCTAAGAACAAGTATTGTAGAGTAAAATATGCAAAATAATCAATATTGTTTTATGCACGAGATAACTTCAACAACTCGGTTCTAGACGCCCAAATATCCAATGATTCACTGCAGAGCAACACATGAAATGACTTTTCTAAATCTAGGACAAACGAATCATGACACTTATAAAAACCTAGACAACAAAAATACTATGCTTAGTGCGGGTCACTCTCACATAGCCATATTTAGCAAGTTACCACTCCAAAAATGTTGGCTCACTAAACAGTGTTAAAATCATAGATCCAGTGACTATACACAATCTTGTTAAACCCGAAACTAATCTTAAAGTCAACTTGAAAGCATATAACTTTATGAATATAAATGAGCAAGATGAAATACTCGTTATGATACATAGACATATCATAAACTTTGAATTAGAAAGTATAAGTAGAAAACAAAGTAAAGTTGTAAGGTATGTAAGTGAAAGCTAAAGTTGATCAAACTGTATCCACTCTTTAATGGGAGTCGTCAATTCCGGAAATTCCTACGTCTACTTTGAATTCGGTCTCCACTCATACAAACCCTCCACTAGGATGTTATTCTTTATGAATATTGAACAAATGAATGTTGAAGAACAAAAACTTTTATTGATAAGTGCTTTGCATTTACACTCATAAAACAATCGCTTGAATTTGTGGAGAAATCTAGTGAACGAAACAAGAATCGAATCACTTATACATTTTTCTCTCTAACACTATGAACTTAGTGAAATCTATATAACTTTCACTCTCTAACATATATCAATTGCTACC
Source organism: Euphorbia schlechtendalii (assembly GCA_949673415.1). Classification (NCBI taxonomy): domain Eukaryota; kingdom Viridiplantae; phylum Streptophyta; class Magnoliopsida; order Malpighiales; family Euphorbiaceae; genus Euphorbia; species Euphorbia schlechtendalii. The sequence goes on along the minus strand of CATIWQ010117622.1, from coordinate 15,987 downwards.
GCTTATAACATCATCTATACACCATTGATATCCATGAAATTTGTTGATTTGAACCTCTATTTATAGAGTGTGAAAGGTTGCGTTTATCCAAATGAATAGTCATGTCCATTGGTGAAGGGTTGCATCATCTTCATGTGATTGGATGTAAGATTTCATCCTTATCTTCAATGGATAGGCAACTTTTCATGCTATATTTTTCTCCAAAAGGTGTTTTTTCATATGATAGTTTGTGGAGGTTGATCGTTCTTATCTGGCAGTTGGTAGTTGAGAAAAGTTGATCAATCTCATCATAATTCGTGAGCGTGACATACATGTCACGATCGTGAATGTAAATTGGTAACTTACTAATTGTGAAGAATGATAAGTCGTGATCGCGATAAATAGTCACGATCGCGATATAAAGTCTCTAGCATGACTTGGCCAATCGTGAATGGGAATCACGATCGTGACATGGCCGTGACTTATGCTTTTCTTCATAATTCTTCTTTGCAACTTTACCAAACTTTGACAACTTCGATCCTAAGCCAATTCCTTACATTCCACGCATCTTTTTGCATCTTTTTCACTCTTTTTGCGTAGAATTCCATCTTTTATCATTTCACTCCCAAGATTCACCTAGTTTCTGCACTTGCATAAAAAACAACTACATACCACGTGAAATCTTTTATATGAAGTATAAAATGACTCTAAACCACATCATTTTATGAGTAAAAATGTCAAGATAATAAGTGTAATTATACACTTATCACAACTTCAACACCTTTTATTTCTAGGTGAATTACGTAAGATAGGAAAACACCATGTTGGGGATGTCTAAGGTGCACAACGGTCTTCCATGTTCCAACGTCAACTTTAGAAGCTTTTATTTCTAGGTGAATTACATAAGATCAGTAAACACCATGTTGGGGTTCCATGGAGCATGGCGGTCTTCCATATTCCTTGGTCAACTTCGACAAAGTCATGCCGGCTCAGGTATGAGTCCTATCCCTTACTCTTTTCGTGTAGCCATTTGACTTATATCTGTAGTGACCACACGAGGGGCAGCCTATGAGCACGGGATTCTTGGTCCCTCTCGAAAAGCGATGATGAGAAATATTTTCACTTACCTCTTTTGTTTAAGTTATCCGCTTTGAAGTTACAAGACGTTTGAAGGAGATCATGGAGTCTTTTGAAAGCCAAAACTAACCAAAATTAACCTAAAAAACCAATAAAAAAAAGTCGAAAAAATAATTAAAAAATTAAAATTATAAAATAAATAAAATTAAAAGAATTTACCTGCTTGTCGTGGTCGAATTGGCCTGGTCCAGGCCAGTATTTTGGACCGGTACCGGCCTGCCCAATTGGGGTCGGTCCCGGACGGTCGGGATCGGTCTTGACTGTTTGGACCAGTCTTGACTTTTTTGTTCCCCGCTCTATATTTTTTTACCTTTTTTGTCCTTTCTTTTATATTTTTTCTCAAAATACCCCTCATTCCTCAAATATTTACATTTTTTACCTTCCCCTATATAAACCAAAAAAGTAAATTTTTGAAGGGGAATTTTTACTTCTTTAGGAAATTTATCAGTGAGAGAAAACTCTAAAGAGAGAAATTGGGAATTTTTTTGGGAAAAAGTTAGGAAACTCCATACATTCATTTTTTGAACTTTTTTCTCCGAAACTCCCTTCTCCTTTCGGGTTTGAGTTAGAAACTAAAAATCTAACTCTCGGGTTTCCTATTCCTTTCACTAAAAAACATTTTTTTCCGCCTTTTCTGACCAAATCGACTGCAAAAAAACTCACTACGCCATAGATGGTCTGTCGCAACAACGATAAAATGTTACCTAAAGTGCTAAAAGTGTTGCGAATGCACTTTTCGCAACATTTTTTCGTAAAAAAAGTCGTTGGAGATACTTCCCTTGGTAAAAGTCATTTTCGCAACACATTTTCTTTCTCGCAACACTAAGAAATGTGTTGCGACAAGTGACTTTTCGCAACACTTTTTTAGTACTTGCAACGAGTTTTGTTGTGTTGCAAAAAATACTAATCACCGTTAACGTTAACATCCGTTAGTTTATTTCGTAACACTTTTATTGTTTATTCGCAACACCTTTCTTATAACACTTTTGGCATATTTACAACACCATGTCCAGTTTTCGCAACACTTTTTGAAAAACACTTATGTCGCATTTGAAACACTTTTTACGCTTATTGCAACACATCTGTAAAATGCTTAATTGATGCCATAATTCCAAAAAAATTGAAATTTATTTTTTTTATATAATTCATAACACATAATATTTAATTGTTTACAAATTCAAACGAGAAGTAAAAAATAAATAATACTCTACCAACTAAAAATAACGCTATTAAAAATATATAATGTTTCTAATTTACAGAATGACTGCTGACTTCATTATCCGAGCTGGTGTTAATAGAATTGCAACTGAACAAGTTAAGTGTATCTCACACACGATCATAAACCATTGCAGCAAATCCATGAGCTTGCACTTATCAGAAATGTATGAGCAAAATTTGAATTAATAGCTTATTATTCTACCTTAAGCGAACACTGTCAAATAGACTAAAAGTACATGAACTAGGAAAAACTGTATAAAACTCAAAGCAGGGTAAAATGTTTTGCTATTTTTACATTTTTTTTTAACAGCAGATTAAACGAGAAAGCTTCCAAATGTCATTACAGTGAAGAAATGAGCCATGGAACAGAAAAAAACCTACCCAAAAGATGGAATTAAACAAAACAACAACTGAAAATAGGTAACAAGCAACCAACTTCTAACAATTAGCAACACCCAATTGGCCCTTATGTTCTTCCTAGACTATAATTTCAAATGGAAAAATACAACGCAAAGACACAAAAGAAGTTTTAAAAGTGAACTGACACATAAACAAGCTCTAAATCTCAACATTCTCACGTAAAACCTGGAATTTACATTAAGTCTATTCAAGTTTCCTCCTTACCAAGTCTCCCTATACAAATTAGAGATACATTCACTAGCAAGGCCCAACTAGAAATCGATTCACAACCATGACCTGCGACCAAACAGACCGAGTCGATGATTCTAGATGAAAGTCACCGGCTCCATAGATTTCTAATCCTAAGAAAATACAGTACAAGCTCAATTGAAAATCCATCAAATTTCACACTATGACCGTACAACAAGATAAGACACCTTTGAAGAAACTCGACTAATTAAAATGAGAATAAAGAGAAGCCCCAAAAATAATGTGGAGCAGTTACCAGATTAGATCAGCAATAGATATAATTTTCAAATTATCTCATTGTGCAAACTCGTGAAGCTTTGGCAATCTAGCCATGAAGCCATCATCATCAACGATCTCACATAAAACTCCAACTGGTTGTAATCCAGCTAGAATAGAAAGATCAATAGCAGCCTCTGTGTGGCTGACTCTTTTCAAGACACTGCCTGCCACCTCAAAAACCATTATATATCTTTATTACAGATTAACATTTGTTATTCCAGTTCATGACCTAAACCCATGATCTACTAATGCTCTTACAATTCACATAAACTAAATTACCGCTGAGCAATCAACTAGTAAACATGCATAACCTTGCTTGGAGAAACGAATCCATTAAAATTATTATTATTATTATGACAATTATTATTATGTCATGTTGATTATTTAAAGCACCAGTTCACCAACATCAAACACATTCTAGTTCAGAGCTTGATTGACAAAAAGAAGTGGATGTATTACAAACCTGATAATATGACAATTGTGCAGCAGCTAATAGTGCCTCATCCGTGTAACAAAGTTTTTGGTGGATCTCATAGCATTCACAAAGCCCTCTCAGAATCTGAATTGTTTCATCAACAGTTGGCTCAGGGACTTTAACTGGCTGGAATCTTCTTTCTAAAGCAGGATCCTTTTCAATGTGCTTTCTGTACTCTTCTAGTGTTGTGGCTCCAATACACTACAGCAGTTAAGACACATTTGAGTTTTTTTATGGTTACTAATGCAAATAGCATAAAGCCAACTGGACCACATAATTATATTGATGCGGAAGGCAAAAACAAGTGCTTTATGAATTGTTTAGCCTTTCAAACATAGAAGTAATAAAGAAATCCATCATACAACTGTGTTAAGCTTAAACCAAAAGTCAAATCTCAGTTCAAACCAGTTGAATTGAAATTGAGTTATGGTGGAGGGATAGTAAGCAAAACGCATATGTAAGGAAGTTGCATCTATAATTTTAAAATCTTTCCCAGAAATACAAGCAAGATATTACATTCTAATGTCTTTGGCCTCTCTAATTGGTAATATTTATCAAACTAGCCTTGTGTTTTGTACAAATTAACAAAATATGACTTGTTAAAAGAAACAACATTTTAATTGAATAAGTTAGTTATGTAAACATTATGCTAAGGATTGTTTCTCTGCTGTATTGGTTAATTAATAATTAAGTTTAATAATATGTTTTCTTCTTTGTGTGACCAAACAATGATATCTTACATTAATATGACATAATTTTATATGGACATAAAAAAACACCAAATCTACAATTAAGCTTAAACCAAGACTAATCAAAGCTAAACTTGTAAATACTCAGAGTATTATACAAGTGAATATATTAATATTATTACCAAGACTAATCAAAGCTAAAGTATACCAAAATTTCAGATGAAGTCACCAAAATCTGCAAACGAACACCTTCCAATAGCAAATTTATGAAGCTGCATGCTATCTCAAACAATGAGTTCTCTACTACAAGTCAATACATAACTTTAAAGAAATCATGGCAATTCCTGTACATTGTAATGCAACTCGGGTATTTCGACCAAATGCAATATCAGGAACCATTTTCTCATTGAAAAATACAATAAAAATGAATGATATGATCAAGTGAAAAGCAATAAAAATTTCTTGATGAATGACAACTATTCAACTTGTGAGATATGGTTCAAGTACTGATCTGTGGCAATAACTGACGTAGAGAATTACAGAGAAAACACCAGTATACACGCAAGTCATACCAAAAAATTAAGAAGACATAAAACAAGGCAATATCCTCACTTTCACCTTTTTCAAGCTAATGAAGGTCTTGAACCAATTACCAGAACCCATTTTTGTTATCGAATACTTCTGTTGAATTCAATATAAACCTTCTACAGTTATTAAGTTGAATTCAACAAATACAAACAAATTTTTCCCAATTTCTCAAAAACCTAACATATTCTCATTGCTGAAATCAATCCATCTAATTCACATTTCTCAAGAAAAAACCCTCTTTAAATTAAACACACATATCATAATTAACAAAAAATGCACAATATAAAAAATTATTGCAAAACCCTTCATAGCATCCAAATCTAAAAATGGCGGTCAAATAATGAAAAATGAGTACTTGAAAATCAGGTTGTTGTTCCTTGGTCATTACAGTAGAAATCGCAACATAGTTGATGTATCGACGATGCTAGTATCAACAAAAATTATGAAATTAGAACAAACTAGAGAGGTGAAAAGAAGAATACCTAATATGTGGAAACATAAGAGAGAAATTCAGACTTTTTCCATGCCTCCTTTACCTCACTCCAATAAAAAGGAAAAGTCGATGCTCTTAGCAGTGAGACCGAGAAGCTACGGAGAAAGCCAGCAACGTAACAAAGTCGGAGAAGGCCAACGACCGAGAAGGGTAGACCAAAATCTAAAGAAGAATTGAAGAAGTGGTTAGGATTCAAGGATTTAGTATGAGTTGCAATTTGGGAATGGTTTGATCGAGCAAAGATACTGATGAGAAGAGAGTGAAAATAGGGTATATTTACCACTTTTATTTTAGATGGATTTTTATTTTTTTTTTTTTCTATTAATTTTCTTTTCATGAAAATAACAAGCGGGAGAATTCCCGCTGTTAACTTTTCACTGTTCATCAGTGTATTTCTCTATCGTAAGCGAATGATTGTTGCAATAAAAGTGTATTTATTTACTTTTATGGTTATTGCAACTCTTTTGGAACATTTTTTAATATGTGTTGCGAAAAATCAATTTTTTTCTTCAAAATCGCAACACTTTCATGCAACAACAACTATTTTGGTTGTAATAGACCATCTATGGCGTAGTGATTTCGAGATCTCATTCTTCGGCATTTCTGGCTCCAAATCTTGCGGGTTCACACTGGAGGGGTAAGAATCTAAGCTTTTGGAGACTCTTTGGTGTGATTTTGTGTTTCATTTTCTGCCATTTTTGTAGTTTTGGTTTAGTTTGTTTATTTTCATGCTCTTTATTACTATTTTAGGCCCCACAAAACGGGAAATTCACTTTTCCCCGATAACTGACCACATTTATGTCATGATTAAATTTCAAATAATAAAATTGGTAAATTGAGTCTAAAATCAATTATTTTCTCAATAAGAGCGTGGAGAACCCAAATTCCCCATTTTTCAATTCAATTAGCATGTTAGGCAATTCACCCTAACCTAACTTATTTGCATGACTAATTACGTCTTATTTGGTTAACTAACTGTGCCATGATGTTGTGATATATATCACATGTTAACCTTTGTGGGTGTAGGTAGTTTATGTTAGATGTATGTTAGGGATTTATTTTTCCTTCGGGTATCGCAATTGTAAATAAAATGTATTTGTAGATCATTTGTATTTAGAATCATTTGTATATTACCCCCGGTTTGTATTATTGTTCACCCAACCCCCCCCCCCCCCTTTAGGTTAGAAGCCTTGTATTTACTTTATTTATCACTTTCCTTATTTTTTACCGCTTTATTTATTGCTTTCCACATGTGTACGTGTAACTCCAATATAAACAGAAAATGACTAGAAATAAATCGAAATGTCTTAAAGGTGGTTGTTTGCTCATAATTAAAACTTAAATAACGATGAAGTGGGTAACTCATTTAGACCCAAATCTCTTTACTACAGTGCAGTTTAGGCTTAACGGGTCTAGGCTATACTGAATTTTCAAAAAGAGCTGATCTAGGTTGTGACTCCGTAGTAACTTAGGCGAGAGGCTTAGGCCTCGAGTCTTTCAAAACTTTTCTTTCTCATTTTATGTTTTCATAAAACCCCCATGCCCCATCTCATAGGGTCGGCACCTTATAGCGACCGCACGGGTCCAAAAACATCGTTCGCTCACACCAACATCTCCATTTCTTCATAATCTTCTGAGGAGCTGTCACCTACAACTTTAGCCTTGAGGATGATGGCTTTCTTTCCTTCAACTTTGGCTTTATCCTTCTTCTGGAAGTTCTACATTGATATTTCATGAGTAATTAAGGATTTAATTAACTCATCATACTGTAAGTGGTGAGGTCTTGAGCTTCTTTATTGCAGTCTTCTTTACCTGCCGTTCTTTTGCCAAGCTTCTGCGAATTTTCTTCACTTGGTCTTCTTCGGAGAATATTTTTCCTAGCCTTTTGAGCTCATTTATGACGTTGGTCAATCTGGATTCATACTTGATATGGATTCATAGTCTTCCATTTTGAACAGCTCATAGTAGCGAAGGTTTTGATTGATCTTTGATTCCTTCACATTATCAATTCCTTCATATGTCACTTCCAGCTTCTTCCAAATGTCCTTTGCACTTTCACAACCTGAAATTTTGTTATATTCTACTAAATCTAAAGCACAACGAAGAAAGTTACTAGAGCTTCATTAATTTGAAGTTTCTTCATATCAACATCATTATATGTACTTTCAGGTTTAGGGGCAGTGATTTCATCCTCTATAATCGTAGGCATATATAAGTCATTGGCTATAGCAAACCAAGCATACATGTCATGTGATTGGATGAAATTTTTCATTCTATTCTTCCAGAATGTTTAATTTTTTCCGAATAATAGAGGAGGTCTAGACACAAATAACCCTTTTGGGAGAATCTATGTGGTGTGGTTTCCAGGAAGGTGTTTCATTTTGTTATCACCCATTATAATCTTTTACTCAAGATTGATTTAAATCTTTTGATTGAGTCTGGCTCTGATACCAATTGTTGGACCAAGTAGGGTGATAAATAGATCAGGGTGGGTGAATGACTCCTTTTCAAGTTCTTTTCACAGCTCATAATTCAAGCAAAATTTTCTTATGAACCTTCTTCTAAGTAAACAACTATCTTGTAGATTTTACCCAAAGACCTTTTTGATTCAGATGAGAAGTATGCTTAGCAAGATTGATTGAACTCTAAGTAAGTAATAAAGTGAATGCAATAATGGTAAATATAAGAGGGTTTAGAACAAACGCAAATTTTTATCTTTGTTCAGCCTATGCCTAATCCATTCCTTGGAGACTCTGTCCAAGATTTAATCCACTATTGATTCTCCTTTTGGTGAAAAAATATACTGTTAGACATTATGTATACTCTAGAGGCAATTAGGGAGATACATCTTAATTAGTTATAATGTACAAACGGTTTCAGATTATTATTAATAATAATTAAGGCATCTTTGTTGTTATCAACGCTTTTATTTATTATGTATCTCACTGGTATCATATATGTATAGTATTATGTATATGCGCATTGATAAAGCAAAGTCCGTGACTACTTCATAGCGAAAAGTGCGAGGACATAATGGGAGCTATGTGGAAAGAGAACTGCACATACGTGTTACTATGAATAGTCTAATATCCCTAGTCATCGATTCATTGAGACTGGACATCAAAGAAGCGGACAGACTAGCATGTGTAGGATTACCCTTGGATTAGATCCAAACAGCCGATCTCACAAGGTAAAGGTGGTACCTTGAGTTAACACATGAATGTATTCGGGTAATACATTTGAGACCGCTATAAGATAGACACTCAGAAATAACTATATCCATGTGTTGGTATCGTGTCTTATTACAGTAGTAGTATAAGTATCTTCAGGCCTGAGATATTGGTTACCTTGTGTAGGAGTTGCTATACTTTGGGTCATACTTATTCATACCCTAGCGATTAAGATGATACGGGGTGATTACGTGTATAGTGATGATCACATGTTGGTAAGCCAAGTAGTCAAGATGTGATCCATCGCTCTTGATATAGTGATATAATGGGAGATGTATCTTAGGGCCCCTTGTTAAAGTGACACTCATAAACCTCTTATCAGAGTATAAGATTGATAAAACGGGTTTCTCATCAATCTTGATACATAATGGCAAGTGGTGTTCTTCGTGAACAAGTCTAATTCTAGGATAGCTAAGACTATTACATGAGCTGACACTTAATCCGAGCTCAATAAACTGGATGGTACTTAACCTGATGGAAGGAGTGTATTGTATTGGTTATTATTGCAGAGCCGGATCATGTCACAGGCACGTGACATTCCGATTATCGAGGGATCATATGCCTTTGTTAGAAAGCCCATTTGATCATCTAGAGTTATCGAGTTCCATATCGATCTGGAACACTGAGCCTAAACGTTCTCGGATGGGAAACCAAGTTTAGGTTAACCTGTAGCGGCTCTCTATTCTAGATCCTATGAGGTCACAAACTTTGGGTCTTTATTAGACTAGGTAAAAAACTAATAGACTGGGTCTATACCGAGAATATTTGTTTGTCGAATTCATTAGAAGAATTATTAATTGGTTGAACAAAGTTAATAATTAAAGGGAATAAAGAGAAAATTGCACGGAGCAAAGAAAAAGAACTTTTCCCATTGCGAGTGGGCCGTGAACGAACACGAGATGTTTGGAGTGGGCCCTGCGTGGCTATCGCACTAGCTAAAAAGCTTACGGGCCACTAGGGTGCCCGGACGTGCTACCCATGGCAGCGCTTGCATGCTGCGCAAGCCCACAAGTATGGGCTTGCAGGAAGGCTCGCAAGCCCATGCCTACAGTAGAAGGCAAGCCCGTTAGGGCTTGCCTTGTGATGGGGAACAACCGGTTAGCCCACTGGTCTAAGTGACCCGCGCGGCTAACCCGCTTATGGGATGGTAATATGCTCATCCCACATTGAGTTTTAGGGGGAGTTTAACACTCTCGCTTTTCCCGATATATAGGCCTCCCATTCTCTTTATTTGACACACTTCAGCTCAGCCTTTCTCTTTGTGTTTGACATCTCTTTCTTCATGCGTTGTGCCAGATCCTTCACGATTTTCTACAAACAACAAAGATTTCTTCAGAAGGCTCTTTCTATTTGAAGTGAGCCTTCTTAGTTTATATTTTCGATTTGGTCTTCAAGCGCTCTAGCAGCTGCTATCTACTAACGGGTTCCACCTGAACAAGGTTTTGGTCGGTAAAGATCCGTGTGGATCAATCATAGAGGCTATCCTAGTTTAGAGGCTCCTGCTAATGAAGTTCTACCACATCCTAAAGGAAAGAGAAGCATGCATCAACTGGTAATGTTTTAAACTTAGATTCTATGTTTTTTATAAGTTTTATGAACCTATCAGCATATATGGAACATTTTAACTTAGATTATATCAATCATGACATGCTTAGGAGATCCTTTAGGTTAATTTTAAGTTTTGAAATTTTACCTTGCAATGTTGCATGTTCAATTACTATCTTGATTAACTAGCACAAACCAATACAATGCAGGTTGAAGTACACTCCAACAACCATAGCAAATGTGAGCTATACCAATAGAGAAGTACCTTCCTTCCTATATCTGAGGCTCAGAGCTTTTTACTTATAGAGTACCTTCCTCTTATGTCTCACACTAACTTGTCTACTAAGCTAGTGATTACAATTTTTTTGAGAAAGAAATGAATGAGTTTCTGAACTTTGTTTCAGTGAAAACTCAATTACAAATATATGTGAAAGATTGTGTTTGCTTTTGTGATTCAGAAGCGAAGAAGTTTGCACTTGTTTGATAGTGTGATTGCTCTTTTGAATTGTAATACTTCACCAACCTTCTTCCCTTGAGAAAAATATCCTTTTATAGTGGGAGAGAATGTTTTCGTTGAGTTCGAAGTCTTGCTGAAAATATGCCCATTGTCTCTATGAATATTTTCATTAAAATTCTGTTTAGAGATGGAAAGTCTCAACTGAATCTGTGCGATCTCTACCAAAGAGATTCTTGGTCCCCCTAATTGTACGATTGTCATCTAGGGAATGAAAGATGATGTTTTTGTTCATTGGTCAGCAACTAAATTTGTCCTTTTTCACAAAGGAGAGCTTTTGGCACGCGGGGACATTTAATATTGTGTCAGCTCCCATGATTTTTAGTGCTGAATGACTAAAAATTACATAGACCATCTTGAGTATTTGTCATCTGTTGATGGGAGCATTTCCTCTGAATATTGTGAGTTGAAAGACTTCTTTACTTATGAGCGTGGTTCCTTCTAATGTCTTCTGATCTTATGAACTTAGAATCAACAAAACTATAATTCTTAACTTAGAATCCAACAAATACAATAATTTCTTTGCTACCAGATTAATGGGAATGGAAATTAATAAATGAAAAATAACACAATATCTGATAAATTATGCCTAAATTTGCATGTAAAATCAACTTTTTTTTTAAAATACCCAGCACTCATGAACATCCCCCGAATCTAGAGAAATTAAGAAACACCAAATCCCGTTTTGTGAGAAGAGAGGTATTGAAGTAAATAAGATTACGGAATTCCATCCCCCTTAATTACATAATTGGTATTGGATAAATTAATATTTTGATATATATTCTGTATATCATTATTTATTTAAAAAATCAAATAATTGGTTGAACAATCTGTGAACCACATACATTCACAAGTTTGATATCCAATCTAGCTTCAGTGACATTGAACATAAGGCATAAACTAGTCTTTCAAATTTGATAGGCTTAATGTATCAATGACCCCCATGAAGTTAACTTGAAAAATCAATTGTTATCTTGAATTTTCAAAAATTTCCAATAACCCTCTAATTTGCAAAAAAAATGTATCAGCTTATCTTCACAATTTCACATGTCAACATCTGATTTGAGGAAGTCAACTTCTGATTTGAGGGAGAAAAATCAGAAAAATGATATCTTTATATAATCAAACCAAACAAAAAGTGACAAGTAACATTGAGAGACGGGGAGGACTAGCACTCATTAAACATTTTAAGGGTTCATGTTAGTAACAAACTTTCCAAGTCAATTTTAGAAGGAGACTGATGCATTTAACATGTTAAAAGGTTCACGTAACAGTGCACGCTTCACAATTATAATAGTGCACAATTATGCACATTGCGAGAACTATGCTTTCTTTTTGAATTTGCGGTGGCATCATAAATGAGTAAAATCCTTATATAACATTGAATATTTGAATAGGTTTCGCCTATATGGATTCACGTATAGGTTGTCAATGTGTAGTACTCGGGATAACCTCACTTAGAAAAAGAAAATCTTGACAAAATGAGATGGCATTCATGGTGTGTAATGTTCTTCTTTAGTGCTCGGTACTTTAATTTTTACATTTCAGTACTTATGATCTGGATTCACATATTTTAGTTCATTGCATCACGTACTTTAAATGTTTTACCAAATGATGTATATAGATATCTTTGTTTCAAATAGAGAACTGTGATTTCAAAAAATAAATGATAAAAATGATTTAAAATTTGAAATTTTGTCACATTAAAGGGTAATCTTTTCCACTTTCATTTGAAAGATTGCAAGTTGGTTAATAAAAAGGGGTAAGCTTTAAAAATGTGAGATGGTTTTAGTGTTTTTCTAAAGGGATCTATAAATTATTTTCCAAAAAGGGGATTTGTGGGTTAAAAAGTTTACAAAATGATAAAAGAAATTTTGTTAAGAATAATGATATTATGGAATGTATTATAATCAATTTACATTTAAATACTTTAAACATATTATTAAAAAATTATATATGAGAATGAATTTTTGAGAATAATTTTCGCTACAAATTTTTAGAAATTTATCATCATTTTTTAATTGAAAAACCTATTTACACTTTTACAAAATTTCAAAATTTATGACTCATGTGTAATGTACTTCTTATTAAAAAAATTCACAAATTTTAATTTAAAATGGACAAATATTAACTACTCTTTTGTCTTGCATTTTTTAATATGAAGATCCTTTGTTTGCTACATTCTGAAATCATGGGTACTGTTTTGGAAAAAAATTTCCACATAGCCTATTTTAGAAAATACTGAAACAATGAATAATGTATTTGAAGTTTGCTTTATAAAAAATACAATGCACCTAAATGATGAATTTTGAAATTTTCTTAGAAGTACAATTTTTTTTAGTAAAAGATGATGACTTTAAAAAAGCATGACACCATGAAAAATTTCTGAAAATTACTAAATGATTGAGTAATTTTTAAATAATATGGTTAAATTATAATAATGGTTTGTCAATTAAAATTTCATGCATGACATTAACAAAAAAAAAGCTATTTAGCAAAACAGACATCGTTTTTGTTATCATTTATTTGCTAACTTGTAAAATCACGGATCATGTTTAAAAAACCTACAAACATCATTTTGCAAAACACTTAAATCCTATATCATGTTTTTGAAGTTAACCCAATTTATTTATGCATAATTTTAGTGTATATTATAACATGTAGTGTCTACCGCTATTTTGGAAAAAAAATTCACTTAAAATCAACAAAACCACAATACATTTGTTTAAATTTACCCTTCATTTATGAGCTGTTTTAAAGACACCATATATTGAAACCTTTTGAGATTCCACCTTACATGCTAAGCATAGTCATATAGTTGTCAAAAGCTGTAGACTGGATTCCCTTTTTTCGCTAACTAGATTTTCATACCAAATATGCAAACAAAAACAAAATATTCTTAATCCGAATACCAGATAACAAAATTAAATTTATGATTCTCCTCTCGCAAAATTTCTTCACCATAAATAATATCTTTGTGAGTACAAAACCTACTCTCAATTTTTTTCTTTTATTATTGTGTTGATGAATGCAATGGAAATGTGGAACACCAATATTGCTGTATCGATGGTAGTCATAGGATTATTGACGATGTTGGCATGGAATTTCAGAAATTTGTTGTGGTTTCGCCCATAGAAATTCAAAAGGTATCTTAGACAACAAGGTGTTTTAGGGAATTCATATAGATTGTTTTTTGGAGATATGAAGGAGAGAATGGCAATGAATAAGCAAGCTCTATCTAAACCTTTCGATAAATTTTCGAATGACGTTTATGCCCGTGTTGCTCCTTTTCGTCATCATCCCATCCATTATTATGGTATTAATATGTTTTATAAATAATTTCAAATATGTATAATCCAGAACTATATATTGTATGAAATTCGGTAACGTGCAGGTAAAAATTCATTTATGTGGATTGGACCGACTCCAAGTGTGAACATCATGAACCCGGAACATATAAAAGATTTATTGATGAATATAAACGAATTTCGAAAGGTTAAACTACATCCTTTGTTGAAGTTGTTAGTACCTGGACTTGTAAGCTTGGAAGGCGAAAGATTATCAATCCAGCATTTCATCAACAGAAGTTGAAGGTGATTAACGACTGATGCTTTTCATTTTGAATTAATTTCGAAATTCGAATTATTTAATGAAGCGTCAGGTTTGAATATTGTTACAGCTTATGTTACCTCAAATCTATAGAAGTTGTGATACGATGGTTAATAAAGGAAAGCAGTTAATGTTAAATGAGGAGTCGTGTGAGACCGATGTATGGCCATATCTCCAAAACCTGTCATGCGAAATTATTTCGAGATTTGCGTTTGGAAGCAATTTTAAAGAAGGAATACTTATGTTTGATTTGCCTAAAGAGCTGACTCAACTGCTTATGGGAGGCATACAATCGCTTTATATACCTGGTTGGAGGTAACTATATATACTTCTTGTTTCGTGATGGTTAATCCCACCGACCAACTAATCCGGACTCTGGTACTGCAAATCCCAGTTAGGGGGCGACTCTCCTAATCTAGTTTGCTCCATAGCCATCTTAAGGTTCAAACTCTTGGTGATGCTTAAGGAGTTGGATTTCTCTTCCAAATCAACCATTTAACTAGTATTAATAAATGGCATTAGATAATGGTCAGCTTTACTTCTGTATATTGATTAATTCTGAGGAAAAATCTGATACTTCTTTTATGGTATTAAAAGATATAGCCATTGCATAACTATCCATAAAATTTATAATAATTTAAGATTTAAATTCTCTAATTGAAATATTGTAAAGTTGTAAATTTTAATCAATCTTAATTATTAATTTTAATTTTGATGGTTGAAATATAATGACATCGTGGAATCTATGAAACAATTAAAATTTAATCTCAACCATTAAAAATTAATTTATCATTAAGATTGATTAAAATATATAACTTGAACAAATTCTCAGATTTAGAGAATTCTGCTAGTCAAATTTTGGTTTTATCTATTTTTTTAGATTAGGATTTTTCAAGCTTATATTTAATTTCATTGCCATTTATTAATTTCAAATGATTATAATGGAGTACATTGTGGACCTACGTACAAATATATTTTAAATCTCCACTTTACTATTATTAACTTAGACAATTTAAAGTGTATACCATATTATGGTCTACTATGCATTACTTATCTATAGATAATGAAAGCTTGGTCCGTGGACGTGTTGTTCACGCGCTTACTTTCAGGTTGTTGATCATGTCTTCCGTCATGCCTGGTGGTCGGAATCTGCAAGACGAACAAGGGGTGACTATGGGGGCTAGCTGTGTAACCGGTGTAGCCTCTTCGATGTCTAAGTTAGGAACGGAATTAAGAGAGGAGGCAATAAGTGAAAGAAGGAGAGAGTGAGAAATTGTGTGTACCTCTTTATGTGTTCCGAGGCCTTTTTATAGGAAGTGGATAAGCCTTGATGATGTAAGCATCCACTAGTGATGTGGGCATCCACTAATAATGTGAGTGGAAAATTATTAGTCAGCACTGTTTTTCTTCTTCTATCTCTTTATCGGACTATGTCGCTATCTGGTGGTTGTCATTGACCAGCCGGATGGATGAGTAAAATGAGATTGCTTGCCATATTGTGATGCATTGGCTTGCCATCAACCGAGTGGGCAAACCAGCGTGATATGATGTCAGTTGTCTTGAATCCAACCGAATAGTAATAT
>CATIWQ010117619.1:0-17023 GCA_949673415.1 Euphorbia schlechtendalii | reverse complement strand
GTATTTTAGTGCAATAAGAACCTTCTACATCAGCAACCCATTTATAAACCTCATATAAATAAGCCATAGGCGTTTTCCCTAGGGAGTTACCCAACAAATGATCATGCATTATATTTTCTTACAAGCGCACTCCTTAGTATCCTTGTGGTACTAAGATGAACGAAACTTAGGATAGAGACTAGACAAAAACCCTACGCGCGGGAGTTGTATGGTTGGAAGTTGGATATTGTATGCTATGTGCTATTTATTTATCACTTTCGATTCATCATGCATTGTACAAATGTGCAATGCTAACCATGAATCTTAATGTAGACCCTTGAATGCACACACTCATGTTATTAAAACGGACATATCATGTTCTCATCATCACACTTAGGGTTTAGTTGACACTTGAGATCGTGTCACCCTAGGACAACATAAAACCAATTAGAATCATGTAACATCATTTACACCGTTTAGCGTGACATCTAATGATGTTCGATTCTTAAAACCGTATAAGGTAGACCTACCAAGTGGGTGTCCAATTCATAGCCCTCCTGGGGTGATTATACACACCAAAAGCCTAAACGAGGTAAAACACAAACCATGTTTTCACACATTAAGTGATATCCTAGTTGATATCCTAACCTAAGCCCACATGGGATGAACTTACTTCAAAAACCGCATCTTACCCTTATTCGAGGTGTCCACTCACCCGAACTATTATCCCATGAGGGGCAATAATTCATGCATCACCACATACCCTTTTTTATAATGTCCACACTAGCGTCCAAAACCCTACCCTAATTGGGCAAAGAACCAAAACATTCATTTAAATGCTACATATGATAGTTATTTTCTTGCATTTTTAACTACTTTTCATTAGGGTACGTCACACTGCTTATTTGAAAACAATGGGAGCTTTTCATTTCATGAGATCTAGTCACAACATTAAATCTAGAATTATTGACCTATTACCAAATGGGTAATCTAGTCACTTCATCGCATCATTCCTGTTACACTGCCCCAAGGACATCATGCAGATTTTGAATCCACCCCCAAGGGCTAGACTTTCATTTACTCAACCTTATCACCTTATCTAATAACTAATGCTTCTTTTTTATTTTGATTAACAAAATTTTTATCTCACATCATGGCACGTTAACCCTTTGTGTACGTAGCCATAACATTAACACTTTACGCATTATAAATCTAATCTGCATTCCTTGATAATATTCCCATGTACTTCAGCTAGGAAAAAGCCTATCTACTAGAAGGCTTGGAACAGATCTTCTAGCCGACTACTCCACATTTCTCTAATCATGGCCACTATGGAAGGGGTTTCATACATAGACTCCAACGAAGACTCGGTGTTCGGAATCAGGACAACGCACTTCATTCAGTTTTGGTAGTGTGGCTAACTTACAAGAAGAAAACATGGGGGAAGAGTAGATTCTTATGGCGGGATAGAATCAGCAAATGAACCAATTGTCCGTGAGCATTGAGATCGCAACATCTATGAATGCCTTCGCCAATAGTGACCAATTTGCATCACTCATCAGTTGTCATACCAGAACGGGTAGCCCGAAGGGCCAATAATGTAGTGCCAAATCTGAATGTTAGTAGTACAATTTTACTTGGGGGACCATCCTCTTCTGCTGCAATGTTCCTAGTATCCAACACAATCCCTCTCACATACTACCAGTTTGGGGTGGGATGAGGCCAACCACAAGTTGGTTAGACCATGTATGATCTCGGAAACACTTCTAAGTTGAAAGTTGTGGTCAGTTCTTCCCTGGACAACAAGGTCAAACATCTTTTTCACCAAGAGCAGTAGGGCCGATAAAGATCAGGCCCTCCTCCAACTACATTCCATTCATCCAAGGGATGACTCAGCCTTCGGTTCCAAGTTGGGGGGTGCCTTCTCATATGTTTTAGGGTCAAGGGTAGTAAAATCCAAGAAATCAGTATGGTGGTTACTCGAGAACACTAAACAACATCCTTCAGCAGTCGAGGAGGGTAAAACTATGGCAGTAACTTTTGGCTACCCATGGTGGACATGTTGCACAAGGGTAGATGGGTATGATCCCATCACAATCATCAGCCAGAGATGAAGACATGTTACCTCCAACTTTTGCTATGCACTTGTTTGAAAAGTACACAGGCACCATGGACCCTCGTACTCATCTTGCACATTACCAGAATGTTACGAGGGCCTTAAGGATAAGTGATCACATGATGGCCAAGCTATTCATTGTTATGATTGGGATTCCCATAAAAGAGTGGTATAGTCATCTCCTTATTTACATAGCTTATGATTGGGGAAGTCTATCCCAGGCTATGGTGGATCATTATGGTTTCAACCGATGGTCACCACAATGCAAAACTTGGAGGTCATGAGGTAGTGATAAGTGTATAGTTACACTTATTATCATGATATTTTCAATCATAAAATGATATGGTTTAGAGTCATTTCATACTTCATATAAAAGATTTCACGTGCTATGCAGTTATTTTTTATGCAAGTACAGAAACTAGGTGAATCTTGGGTTTAAAAATCAAAGGTGGAATTCTATGTAAAAGGAGGGAAAAAGGTGCAAAATGATGTGTGGAACGTAAGGAAATGGCTCAGGATCGAAGTTGTCAAAAATCGGCAAAGTTCCAAAAAAGAAACAAGAAGAAATAACACATTTCACGATTGTGACACCCATTCACGATCGCGACTTGTTACTCTTCGCAAGTAGAAAGTTTCCAACCAATAGTCACGATCACAACACATATATTGTGCTCACGACTTGTGATGGTTATTGGTTAACTCTTTTCAACTACTAACCACCGGATAAGAATGATCAACTGCCATCTACTGTCAATCAAAAAGACACCTTTTAGAAGTCAACCAATCATGAAAAGGTGCCTTTCCATTGTGGATGAGGATGAATCTTTTAATCAATCATATCAAAGTCATGTAACCCTTCACTAATGGACACAACTCTTCGTTTGGATAGATGCAAACCTTCGCACTTTATAAATAAGGTTCAAAACCCAACCATTTTTGTGGATGTGTAGCATGAGTAGTAGGCATTGAATGATAGTATGTGTGCATAGATTTCACTACTTTCAAAGTTGTAGTGAGAAAAATGTATAAGTTATTCGATACTTATTTCGATTACTAGATTTCTACACAAATTTGAGCGATTGTTGTATGAGTGTAATTGCAAAGTACTTATCAATAAAAGTTTTCGTTCTTCAACATTCATTTATTCGATATTCACAAAGAATAGCATCCTAGCGGAGGTTCTATACGAGTCAAGATCGAATTCAAAGTAGACGCAGGAATTGAGGGAATTGACGACTCCCATTAAAGAGTGAATACGGTTTGATCAACTTTAGCTTTCACTTGTATACCTTAAAACTTTACTTTGTTTTCTACTTATACTTTCTATTTCAAAATTTATGGTATGTCTATTTATCATAACGAGTATTTCATCTTGCATCATTTATATTAATCAAGTTATATGCTTTCTAGTTAACTTTAAGAGTGATTTCGAGGTTAACAAGATTGTGTATGATCAGTGGATATGTGATTATGACACTGTAAACTGAGCTAACATTTTTGGAGTGGTAACTTGTGAAATATGGCTATGTGAGAGCGACCTGTACTAAGCATAGTATTATTATTATCCAGGTTCTTATAAATGTCATAATTCGTTAACCCTAGATTTAGAAAAGTCATTTCATGTTGTGCTCTGCAATGAATTATTGAATATTTGGGAGTCTGGATTCATGTTTGTTGAAGTTATCTAGTGTATGAAATATCATTGATGAGTTTGCATATTTTTCTCTGCTATACTTGTTCTTAGTGAATATCTATATAGTTTACATCTTCTCTAATTTGTTCATGCATCTGTCTATTCATCAGTCTACCATCCAAACCCTCCAATACAAATTAAATTATTTCTTTTGTTCCGTAACTCTAGTTGGTCCTTAGAACCGAATTCCTTCCCTATGGGATCGATATATTTTAAAGCTATATCAAAATTGTATACTTGCAGTGGTCATCAATTTTCTATTTGATAAGCGGTACTGACAACACTTGTTCGTATTTTGAACTTTTATCTTATCAGTAGAAAAGTGGGGAACAAGGTTTTTGGCACCGTTACTGAATATAAGCCTATCGGAAAGAGTATAGTCAAAATCTTACGATCAAGTTTTTAGCGCTGTTACCGGGGAAGGCAAGTGAATTCTAGAGATCAAATTGCCGGAGAATGGGAAATTATATTTTTGTGTCAATAAATTTATTTATTTTTTATTTTAATTATTTATATTTGTTATTAACATATTTTTCTTGCTTATTCATTGAGTTTTCTTTCAAGTGCATGCCAAGTACGCGCAGTTCGGGAGAAAGTTTGGCGTCTTTCGAATAAGAAATAGAACGATTTGAAGCATGCAAAATTAAATAAAATTAAAAATTGAAGAATGTGTTTTCTTAATTTTGTGTTGTTTACACATTGTCTATACCTATACTAAACTAACATGTGTTCCAAGGTTATTGTGAGTGTTAGGTATTTCAAGTGATGTTAGTGAATATTTCGAACAAATATTTTGTTTCAAGTTTGACCACATGTTGAGAGTGTGAGTGCTTTATAGCACAACATTTAGCATTTGGCTAGGATGAGTTATGAGTAACATTCAAAAGCAACATTCCAATTAAGTTTCGATATATATTTTAATGCAACATGAATTAGTATAAGTTATATAGTTTCAGTTTAATGCTACCGATAAGTTAGTAGTGGAGTAATATCTAGTAGTGTTCTTACTATGAGTTTTGTATGCAATTCTCGAATACGTCCTATAGGTATTGAGTGTGTTTAAAGTGTTGGGAAACTATAGCCATAATACTTTGAAAGTGATGAATAAAGGATGAGGGTATTAAGAGAGAAAAATCAAAAGAAAGAGAGGATAACCAATGAGTTATGCAAAAGGTAAGGAATGGTATGGAGCAGAAACTGCAACCATTCAATGAGTGAAAAAAGAAAAGAAAGCATAGCATTAAAAATGGGTGCAAAGTACAAACATGTACTTAAAAAACATATGCTTAAAAGAAAAATATGAGAGAAAGTGGTATGGAGCATAAAATGAAACCACTAAAAAAGGGGAGAGTGGTATGGAGTATAAAATGCAACCATTGAGAGTGTTTTAGCATCCTAGGTTACCTAAAAATGCCTTGAGATCAAACTTTCTAAAGTGTGCTCCTTTTGTCCTTTATACTTTATACTATACTTGAGAGAAGGAAATTTTTGAGTAAGCATGTAACGCTTATATGAAGACGCAATTCGATTGACTCTCTATTAAGAGCAAAGGTATGCAATTAGACTATATAAATTGCACATTACTAATTTGTGGGAAATTTTGAACTTTTACTTGAACTTTATGCAATGTGGGAATGTGGTACTCACTACAATAGTCCTTCTCCAAATGAGGTATGAACTTGAATACTATTTTATACACTTCTGTTGTGTTTACCTTGAGAACAAGACAAAAGTTAAGTGTGGGGCGTGATAAGTGTATAATTACACTTATTATCATGATATTTTCAATTATAAAATGATATGGTTTAGAGTCATTTTATACTTCATATAAAAGATTTCACATGGTATGTAGTTGTTTTTTATGCAAGTGTAGAAACTAGGTGAATCTTGGGAGCAAAATGATCAAAGATGGAATTCTATGTAAAAAGAGTGAAAAATATACAAAAAGATGCATGGAACGTATGGAAATGGCTTAGGATCAAAGCTGTAAAAAATTGAAAAAGTTGTAAAGAAGAAACATGAAGAAAAAAAAACACATTTCACAATCGTGAAACCCATTCACGATCGTGACTTGTTACTCTTTGCAAGAAGAAAGTTTCCAACCAATAGTCACGATCACGACACATATATCGCTCTCACGACTTGTGACAGTTATTGGTCAACAACTCTTTTCAACTACTAATCACCGAATAAGAACGATCAACCGCCATCAATTGCCAACTGAAAAGACACCCTTTGGAAGTCAACCAATCATGCAAAGGTGCCTTTCCATTGTAGATGAGGATGGATCTTTGCATCCAATCATATTGAAGTGATGTAAACCTTCACCAATGGACACAACTCTTTGTTTGGATAGACGCAACCCTTCGCACTCTATAAATAGGGTTCAAAACCTAACCATTTCCTTGGATGTGTAGCATGAGTAGTAGACATTGAATGATAGTATGCATGCATAGATAGAGAGTGAAAATATATAGATTTCGCTATATATTTTGATCACAAGATTTCTACACAAATTTGAGCGATTGTTGTATAAGTGTAATTGCAAAGCACTTATCAATAAAAGTTTTCATTCTTCTACATTCATTTGTTCAATATTTACAAAGAATAGCATCCTAGTGGAGGTTCTGTACAAGTCAAGACCGAATTCAAAGTAGACACAGGAATTGCGGGAATTGACGACTCCCATTAAAGAGTGGATACGGTTTGATAAACTTTAGCTTTCACTTGCATACCTTACAAATTTACTTTGTTTTCTACTTATACATTCTATTTCAAAATTTATGGTATGTCTATGTCTCATAATGAGTATTTTGTCTTACATCATTTATATTAATCAAGTTATATGCTTTCGAGTTAACTTTAAGAGTGATTTCGGGTTAATTGTGTATAATCACTAGATCTGTGATTATAACTCTATTTAGTGAGCCAAAATTTTTGGTGTGGTAACTTGCTAAATATGGCTATATGAGAACGACCCGTACTAAGTATAATATTATTGTTATCAAGGTTCTTATAAGTGTCATAATTTTTTTACCCTAAATTTAGAAAAGTCATTTCATGTGTTGCTCTGTGGTGAATTATTGAATATTTAGGAGTATAAAACCGTGTTTGTTGAAGTTATCTAGTGTATGAAATATACTTGATGATTTTGCATATTTTTCTCTACTATACTTTTTCTGAGTGAATATCTATATAGTTTACATCTTCTCTAATATGTTCATGCATCTGTCTATTCATGAGTCTACCATCCAAACCCTCCAATACAAATTAACTTATTTCTTTTGTTCCGTAACTCTAATTGGTCCTTAGAACCAAATTCCTTCCTTGTGGGATCAATATCTTTTAAAACTACATCATAACTGTATACTTGCAATGGTCATCCTTTTTCAATTTGATAAGCGGTATTGACAACACCTATTTGTATTTTGAACTTTTATATTATTAATTGAAAAGTGGGGAACAAGTTTTTTGGTACTGTTACCAAATATAAGCCTATGAGAACGAGTCTAATCAAAATCTTGCTATTAGGTAGAAGCACAGAGAGAGTTTCAAGCCTTACTTTGAGTTCTCAATGGCCGCGCAGGTCAGGTTACAGGCCCGGTTGAGTTTGTTTGAAATGATTATGAAGCTTGTGGATGGCACACTACCATCTTACATAAAAAGACTTGGGTCGGAAACCTTTCACAACTACCAGGAGGTGTTCGTTCAGGTTGAGAAGATAGAGCATTACGATGCTATGGATGAGGTGGCAAGGCAATCAGCTACAAAGCCCTGGTACAAGGAGAACGAATCTAACCCCATGCAGGTGAAGAAAAAATAGCCTGTGGTACATCTAGTGTAGTAGGAGAAGGTAGCTGATGTTAGGTTGCCTAAGGAAGAATATCATGGCATCTCCCCTTTTATGACTAACCTTGGGTTCATGTTCCCTAAATTACGGGAATTCAAGCAAATGGAGTGCTTGAAAAAGCATGTCCCTCCAAAGCCTGAGGATAAGAACAACTTCTACCTCTAGCATGTGAGTGTGGGGCACAGGATGCATAATTGCAAAGAACTGCTGAAAGCTAATCAGAAGCTAGTGGATTACAAGATCATTCACTAATAGATCCTTAAACCAAGTACCAAGAAAAATCCTTTGCCAAATTTTGAGGTAAACGTGGGGATGATCAACTCCAGGATGGAGGAGAAAAAGATGCTGAAATGCATTTCTGAAAGCTTGGGGGAGTTCGTAATGGTAGTCGGAGAGGGAATAGATCCAGGTCATGTGTTGAGGATGCTGAAGGAAGAATCAGGCTATCGAGGGTTCGGGGTAAGATCGAAGTATCTATGGTTGACCTTACTGGGTTTATCAGGAGAAGCACCAACCAACGGGGAAGACCAATATGTAATGGCAATCAGGTCAGGTATAGACTCAGATGATGTGATTGAAATTCTCAAGTTGCAGTCAAGCAATCAAGAAGTTATAGATCAGGAGGAGATCTAGAGGGCCAGTTCAGTTTGGAAGGCATGTCTATGCTCAATGGGAATGACACACTATCTTCCCATATTTTCAAATTTTATACCTTGTGTCGGGTACAAGGCCTGTCATTAAATATGATAGCAACATTGTTTCCCTATTTGTTAGCGGGAGTGGTGAGCTAGTGGTATGACCTGTAGTCAGAGCGGATAAAAAGCACGTGGAACTACATTGCTGCAAAATTCTAGTCAAAATTTGCATTCTTGGAGCCTCTAAAACATAGCATGCGAGATATGCTCGCTTGCAAACAAAGGGATGGCGAGCCGATCACGAGTTATATAAAGCGATGGATGTTCATTTACATGGTAAGGCCTACAACACCAACCGAGCAAGCTGTTGTTCGGTTGATGATAGAAGGATCACATAACTAGTACCACAACCACCTGTCAAGGTTGGTAATCTTAGATTTTGATGAGCTATCGTATCACACCCACCACCTTGATAGAGAGCGAGCAGTGGGACTCCATAATGTTCTTGCAGTAGGGTCAGGGATACCTACTAATTCGATCTTTGAGTTTTTGTCAAGGTCTAACCCAGGTGCAAATGCCTTAACTAACGAAGGGCAAAGTGTGGAGGAGGATCCACTGGTAGAGGTGTTCTCAATAGAGAGGGCTAAATCTCGAGGGGACATAATAGAAGCAGATTCTAGAAAAGAACTGGTGCGGGTGCCAAATAACCTAGATCTATATGTCCTTAAATCCAAAAGAAAGAGGAAAATAGATGAGGGGACCTCAGTTGAAGGTGAGACCATCCTGTACGAGAAGAAAACCATCAATCTAGACACTTACAAGTTGAAAGGACCGTGGAGTTAATTTGATGGTGGATATGATCAATACCCATGGGTGAATTCTGTAGAGACAAGGGTGATCGAAGTTGGGGTACTGAGGGTTATTCATATTGGAAGAGTTTTTCAAAGTGAAGAGACCATATAGCTTAACAATTCCAGTCACGAGGAAAATGCTAGGGAACAACTTGAACCCCCACTACCTTCGAAGGTAAATGAGGTTGTATTGGACGCGGATCCCTTGGTAAATCAGTTAAAGGAGACTCAGGCAGAATACATCATCTAGAAATTTCTTGAGATATCCCCGGTATATAGGATGGGTCTGGTTAAAAGGTTGATGAAGATGCCTGCAACACCTACTACGTTAGTGATAGAAATGTGCACTGCAATCGGGGAAGGGATCACTCCCCGCCAACTACCAGCCATAACTTTCGACCATTCAAAATTGCCACGAGAACTTGGAGTGCACAACAAGGCCCTATTTATCAAAGTGCGAATTTTTGATTGAGCAATCCCCTACGTGATGGTTGATGATGGGTCAGCCCTAAACCTATACCCACTCAAAGTCAGACTACGAGAAGATATGCTAACCAGGTCTGATATAGTAATTTGGGCCTATGACGATTCCAAGAGGGGAGTGGTCAGCATTTTCGAAGCAGAGGCCACTGCAGGAGGGGTGACCTCCAATGTAAAGTTCAATGTACTAGATATCCCAATAAACTACTCACTACTATTAGGCCCTGGATTCATGCAATAGGAGTAGTCCCATCTACCTTGCACCAAAAGATAAAGCTCAATCATAATGGGTGGCTTATAACTATTGAGGCAGGTGAGGAGTCAGTCATGGCGGTCGCTGCAATTAAGGAAAGAGAAGTGTGAGGGATCAGGATGGCGGTAACCACAAAAGAAAAGAAGGGGCGTGGAACTCCAAAAGGGTACCATTTTTTCCCTAGAAGATTAAAGGAACTTATGAAGAAATAGGGTTTTATCCTAGGAAGGGGTTTGGGCAAGCACCATTAGGGAATCATCAGAGATATCAATCCTGTTCTTGTTACACCCAGGCTAGGTTTAGCTTCGCCCCAAATAAAAAAATGTATATATATAAGTGACCTTTGTGTGAGTGGATGACACAGAACAGTGGGCCGAGAGCGCGCGGTCCACCGGGGTGTTTTGAAAAAGAGGATAAGAAAGCACCGGGTCGGGGACCCGAGAAAAAGGTTGAAAAGAGAGAAAAGGCGAAAAACGTTAAAGATCGGTTCGAACCCGAATTCACCATCTCTCAATGTGGAGTCGCCACCTGGATTAGCTCTTTCTAGGAATTAGAGTCCTGTGAGGCTTAACGTCCGGGGGACGGCCCACTAAGACACAGAGATTTGGGTCCGTGATAAGTTGCTTATTTGTTAAGTGATCACAATATATTACATCTACAGAAAACTATTTTCTTTTAATTATGCATATTCGCACTTAGGTCATTTTTTGAGTTAAGATGCATGATTCACGTATTGCGAAATAATAAATCATTCACAAAGTGGAAAAATAAACCATCCACAAAACAGTAAGCAAATGCAGAAAGTAAATGCAGAAAATTAAAATTACTAGGCTTTCAAAAATCGGGGGATGCAACCACCCGCTACCCTATTAATTACATTTTCCGTAAAATATGTGCAATACCCGAAGGAAAATAAATCCTAAACATACATCTAGCCTGCATTCACAAAGATTAGCACAGGGGATATATCATGTATGCTCGATTTGATTTTGGCGAGGCCCGTGTGGACTAATTAAAACATCGGCGATTTAAAGTTGTTAATTTAAATAAAAATAGTTCATTTTTATTTACACGTATGTTGGTCAATTTTGGTTAATGAAAATGATCGCATGGTAAAGAGTGTGGTCTATTATCCGGGAATATGTTTTATTCCCTTCGTGGGGCTATTCTAATACAAACATTAAAAATGAAATAAAAGAAGAAGGAGAATTACAATATTATTTACAGTAACAAGGAATAAAAATAATTCCTAGGCCAAAAATAAAAATTAAAAAGAAAAGAACATGAACTTGGAATTTGCAGCTTTAGGAACTCAGAGGCTTTAGCTTTTTGGCGTGAATCCACTTTGGCGTGTCCATTTGATCCCCGGGAGCATTCCTCGTTCGTTTTTGTAGTTTAAGGTGAAAAGGTTGATGTAAAAAGTCCAAAAATCTCCATTTAATGCTTGGTATTTTAGTGTAATTTAATTAAAAAAGATTGTTTTGTTGGAAAATAAAGTGTTTATTTATCCAAACGATAATTAGACTCGGGTTCTAAATTGGTTTTAGACCCATGAATATCTGAGGATTTAAGAAGAAAAGATGAAGAAATTTTATAAAAAAATGAAGAAATTCGGGATCCAAAAGTGTTTTAGATCCGAGGAAAAGTTAGAAGAAAGTGAGAAATATTATTCTGATTTTTTTGTTTTGAAAGAGAGAATTTTTCTCTCTGAATTTTCGATCCCCTGTAATGAAAAAAACCCGACTATTTATAGATAAAAAAGTCCCGAAAAAATCCAAAGCAAAGAGCCTCGCCGGCGAGGGATCTCGCGCGCGAGGCTGCCAGCTTCACATGCGAGACTACCTCGCGCAGCCTCGCGTGGACCTGCGGGAGGCAGTGTCGCCTGCGGGGGGGTCTCGCACGTGAGGTTCCCCGCGCGCGAGGCAGCCTCGCGCGCGGGGGGTCTTGGGCAGACCTGCGCGAGGCTACCTCGCGCAGTCTCGCGCGACCCTGCGTGAGGCTGCCTCGAGCGGACCTGCTCGAGGCAGCCTCGCGCGGGCTTGCGCGAGGCTACCTCATGCAGCCTCGTTCACTTCTTTTTTTTAATATTATTTTATATTTTAATTATATATATATATATATATTGTTTTTGTATTTAGTTAAATAATTTAAAACGTCTAAGGAGGATTCCCATTTGAAGATCATCGGATGGTCAAAAATCTTGTGATTCGAGGATAAATTTCCCGAAAAGCCGTCATCATTGAATGCTCGAGCTGGTACAAAATCCCGTGCTCACAACTGCCCCTCGTGTGATAGTTGCTGGTTGTATAACCAGTATTATCACATGAAAAGAGCGGAGGGATTAAGAATATACCTGATTGGTGCGGCTAGTGACTTCTTGTTCCCAATTGGTGATGACATAGGCCTTCTTTTCTGGCGCGGTGTCTGCATAGGGTTTGATGCCCCTTGTGGGCGGGTCGACCATTTCTTTCTACGACGTCCCTGTTATGGTCGGCAACCGTTTCATTCTTCGGTTGAGACTGTTTCATTCTTCAGTCATTGAGATAACTGTTTCCTTCTTCGGTTGTGTTTTGACCTGCTTCCTGTAACAAACCAGAGAAATACGTTTTTATGATGAATGTTTTAATTATTTGATTGAGTTTATGTGAAGCAAAAATTAAAACATGAGGAATAAATAAGTTAAATAGAAATTCGGGGATGTCCCGAGAACCGCTCCGTTGTAGGAGGCTTTCGTTGGAATGTTGACTCTAGGCTTGAGTGGGCCACCGTCTTGCTTGTAGATTCCTCATGTTGCGGTGGAGGTATCTTCTTTACCTGTAAATGACATGATGCGAATGTTATGCATGCATGCGTGAATAATATTTATCAAATGATGTATGTTCATCTAGTGTAGGCGTCGTGGGCTTCATTCAGTGAAGAGCCTTCTCTTGTGCTGGTGCATGGTTGCCCCTATGACTTATCTTGTTAGGGATTCCATGGACGACTCCCTCAAAGCGACGACCATGGGTTAGTAGAATCAGATTCAAGTTCATAGCTTATATCTGATTTGAGGAAAGTCTAGATGAATCGTTGTATTGATGATGATCGCTTGGAAGCCATTTGTCTGAAGTGTTGAAGGTATGAGATTGGACATTTCTTCGATTAAAATTTCTGCATAGATCGCCCTTGCAGGTTTTCAATCTATCGAACCTCGTCTTAATTTTTGCCTGGATCGCCCTTTTAGGTTTTCAATCCTGCAGACTTATTTTTCTTTTTATTTTTTTCTTTTTATTTATTTATTTATTTTTTTTATTTATTTTATTTATTTTTATATTTTTTATGTTTACTTGCAACATTCTACTAGTGGCATGCAAGCAATCAAAATAAACATATGCATAATGATTCAACAAAAATAACAATTCATTAATGAAATTAACAGGGGTATAAATGTTTCAAATGATTTGACTCCTGCCATCAATTAGCCTTTTTAGGTTTTCTAACTAATGTTGTTCTCTCGATGTTCTAAGTTTTAGTTGAGCCGCCCTTTTTGGGTTTTAAACTTAGCGGACTACTCTTTTTGTGGGTTGAAAAGAAGCCTTAATTTTTCTCAACTAACCGAGTGTTAATTGACAGGCTGATTACAAATTTATTCTCTTTTTTTATACTACCTTTTAGAGATTTATTTCTTTCACATATGCGTGATAGCAATTGTGTAAGACTTGGTGCGTTTGGTAGATCAGCTGCCGTCCATGTCCATGACATCAGTTGTTATCTCATTCAGCACTCCTGGTCGATTGGTTGGTGCTTGCTTCACTTTGCTAGCTTGAGGTGTATGAAATGATGAGTCATAATCATTGGTGTTTCCTCTGATGGTGCGATGATTGCAAGTAGTAGCGTGTCATGCGAAGGGGTTATTGACGTGTTCAACAATCTAGCTCCTTTTTATCTTTAGTATTGACCTTTGTATGACTGCTCCATGAATTGTGGTGGTGGAGTTGTTGACGTGTTCAACGATCTGACATCTTTGTGATGTTGCACCGATTGTTTGGTCTTGTGAATGGCTGTGATGGAGTTGTTGACATGTCAAACGATTTGACTCCTTCTCGGTGATGTTGCGCAGATTGTTTGGTCCCAACTTGCTTGATCGACATTATGACCTTATTCTGGCTCCGATCCTTTTGATCTTTGCATGCTTCGTTCTCTTATTTGAGTCAGTGGACATTTTGTGCTTGGAGATTTTTCCATTGATCTTTCTTCTTTGTATGATGAGGTGATTGCTATCACGCATTGTCTAAGTACATTTATTTATCTCTCCCTTTCTCTCAAAAGACAAATCATTTAAATTTTTGGGGAATCCATTTATACCCAAATTAATTTCATGAAATGATGTGTCATGTGTGCTAAAAACAATATGTATATGTTTATGAGAATGCGTGATGTTATTAATAAAATATCAAACAAATAAACAAAGTTCAATTTATTCAGAATTCAAATGCCACGTGGGCAAAGTAGCTGAAAGCTAATTATTACATAATTATCTATCCTGCATGCTAACTCCCCCCATAGGTGTCCACGGACTCGAAGTGCTCCATCCGCTCTGCCTTCTCAAACACTTCTTGATAGCTAGAGAAGTTATCAGATCCGAATTTGTTCCTGTATTGCGGTAGTGCACCGTCCAACAGCTTCGTTATCATCTCTGGTAGGGTCAAACGAGTCTGCAGCCGGACTTGTGTAGCCATCCAACGTGTATAGTAAGATTTGAAGTTCTCACCCTGCCTTTGCCTTATAGCCTCCATATGTTGCATTGTGGTTTCCATCTGATAGTTGAAACCATAATGCTCCAACATAGCTTGAGCGAGGTTATTCCAATTGGTAGCTATGTGCAGCGGAAGGTGGTTGTACCATTCGTTGACCGGGTGGCCCAATGTGATGACGAAGAGCTTAGCCATCATTCGGTTGCTGATCCTCAATGCTCTCATCACCGTTTGATAATGCGTTAAGTGAGCTCGTGGGTCGCCAGATCCTACGTACTTCTCAAACTGCTGCATTGCGAAGTTTGGGGGCAAGCTGTCTTCTTCTCCCATCGTCTGTTGCGTAGGGTATGTGTTCCTTAGATGGCCACCGTGAATGGTAAAAAAATGTTGCCATAACTCCGCCATTTCTGGTTGTTGAAGGATGGCGTCTCCCGTACTTGGATAAGAGCCATACTGCCCCTGGGGATATGCCGCAAAGTGGGGTAGTTGAGGTGCCTGGAATTGTGAGGCAACAGACATGCTACAGTTGGGAGTAGGATGTTGGATCACTCCTAGATAGGAAGGCCCCGGTGCGAATGCTGGCTGGACAGGCTGCCCTTGAAAGAATTGGTTACCAAATTGCTGCTGGAAAGGATTGGAAAAGTTAAATCCCGGTAGACCAATTGGAGCCTGGTTCAATTGACTTTGTCCAGCCCCAAACTGATAGAAGGTAGTTGGGGGCACCATGTGTGAGGTGGGAGGTCCCCTTGTTGGATTGAGGGTGACCTTCGGGCTGGATACTGCATTCTGGGTCCTCATGAGGTGTTGGCGAATGAGCGTAGCTAGCTGTTCGCTATTGGCAAAGGCTGTCAGGGCAGCTGCAATCTTGGCGCTCACTGATGACTGCTGAGAATTTTATCCTGTTAAGATGGGGTGATCTTCCCTTGCACCTTCTCCTTGTGGACTGGCCATAATAGTGCGTTAGCTGAATCTGAGTCTGAACCCGAGTCATCACTTGAGTCCGTGTATGGAACCCCCTTCAGATTGGCCATAATTGGGGAAACACGGACCAGGTGGTGACCAGACCTCTTCCAAGCTCCTTTGATACACGAGTAGAATATTAGACCGTGCATGTAAGATTCATGATATGATTCATGATGTGGGTAATGCATGAGATTTTTAATGTTATGGCTGCATTCACAGGGGGATAGCATTCCATGATGTTAAATAACATGTATGTCAATCCATTTGAAACAAACAAGTTAGTTGTTAGGTAAAAATGAAAACATGTGGGGAAGAAAATCCAACAACGGGGGTTGGATTTAAAATGTGATGTAAGTGAGGCGACTAAGTTACCTATGTGGCAACAGGTCAATGGTTTGAGGTTTCATGAAATGAAGATAACTACTGTATGTGGCTATCTAAATAATGATTTGCCTAATTAGGGCAGAGTTTCGGATACCTATGTGGTTATTGCTATTTGAGGGTATGTGGTGATACTTGAATTATTGCCTAGTGTGGGTGAATGATTCGGGTATGAGGAGTATAACCTTGAAGGTAAGGTAAGTTCATTCCATGTGAGCTTAGGTTAGGATTTCGACTTGGGATATTCTTTAATGTGGGAAAGTGATTTTGGGTAGGTATTTGCCCCGTTTGGGCTTTTGGTGTGTATAATTGCCCCGGAAGGTCTGTGAATTAGACATTGAGTGGACACCTAATGGGTAATGTGGTGGAAGGGTCATTGCCCCTTGGGGGTCAAGTGCCGGATGTCAAGTGGACATCACGTATTAAAAGGAAGGTATATTTGTCATGTACAGGCTAATAGCAGGATGTCAAGTGGACATCTCACCGAAAAAGAGGTAAGTGATGTTCCTATGTGGTTTTATGTTATCTTAGGGTGACATGGTCTATAGTGTCAACTGTGCTTAAGTGTATGTGATATATATATTTAATATCATGAGTGTGTGTGTTCGAGTGTCTGCACAAAAGTTTGTGGTTAGTATGACATTTGTACAATGACGAATTGAAAGTAGTATACAAGTAGCACATAGTATGCAACATCCAACCATATAAATCCCGCGTGTAGGGTTTTTGGCTAGTCTCTATCCTAAGTTTGGTTCATCTTAGTACCATGAAGATACTAAGGAGCGCACCTGCAGAAAATAAAATGCATGATCGCGTGTTTGGGTAACACCCTAGGGAAAATGCCTATGGTTTATTTACATGAAGGTTACATATGGGTTGCTGATGTAGAAGGTTCTTGTTGCTCTAAAATACACTCCAAGCCTCTAACGAGGGAGGTACATGCGGCATGGCAACAAGTGCTCCACTCGCTCAAGTACTATCTTTTCTCAGGGAGGCAGATTAGTACAAGAGAAAGCTTCGCGGTAATAGGGGTACCTTAGACTTATGGGCTAATCCCTTCTACTGCAATGCGTTATTATGAATATGTCA
>CATIWQ010117611.1:0-21747 GCA_949673415.1 Euphorbia schlechtendalii | reverse complement strand
AAAACCTCCAATCTATTTTTATTTTTATTTACTTTGTTTTCCCTTATGGATCTTTAAACTTGGTTCCTTCCCTGTGGGTTCGATATCTTTTAAAACTACATCGCAACTGTATAATTGCAGTTATCATCTTTTTTCTATTGGATAAGAGGTATTGACAACACCTATATTATACATGAACAATTTTTTGGCACCATTGATATATAGCCGAATCTTGTAAACAAACTATTAAACTTATCAGTAAAAAAGTGGTGAACAATCAATAGAAATCGCAAAGAGGAATCATGTGAAAAAGGCATGTCATGATCGTGACACATATATCGCAGTCATGACTTGTTAATTTGGAGTGGTAACTTGCTAAATATGGCTATGTGAAAGCGAACCTTACTAAGCATAGTAACATAGTTATCCAGGTTCTTATAAGTATCATAATTCATTTACCCTAGATTTAGAAAGTCATCTCATGTGTTGTTCTGCAGTGAATTATTAAATATTAGGGCGTCTAGAACCTTATTTGTTGAAGTTATCTAGTGTACGAAATATTCTTGATGATTTTACATGTTTTTCTCTGTTAAACTTGTTCGTAGGAATATCTCTATAATTTACATCTTCTCTAGTCTGTTCATACATCTATCCATTCATCTATCTATCATCCAAACCCCTCCAATATAAATTCCATATTTTCATTTACCCCGTAACTCTAGTTGGTCTTTAGAACCAAATTCCTTCCCTGTAGGATCGATATCTTTTAAAACTACATCGAAACTGTATTCTTGCAATGGTCACCAATTTTCTATTTGATAAGTGGTGTTGACAACACCTGTTCGTATTTTGAACTTTTATCTTATTGGCAGAAAGGTTGGGAACAAGGTTTTTGGCACCATTACCAAATATAAGCCCTCAAAATAAATAGAGTCAAAACCTTGTGATCAAGTGTTTGGCTCCGTTACCGGGGAAGGCAAGTGCGTTCTAGAGATCAAATTGCTGGAGAATGAGCAATTATTTTTATGTGTCTATGAATTATGACACTAATTCTAAAAATTGAAGAAATAAAAGGATTAAAGAAGGTCGCTATTGTGATTATAGATCGCACTCGTGGAGTTATACAACAAAACCTTCTATTCCTGTTTTGAAGGAAATCATGATTGCGATAGGCCTTCGCGATCGCGATACAGGCCCCATATTCTCCTTCTCAATAAAATGGGTTTACTCTTTTCTTTTTCAATTTTTAGACTAGTTGTTTGTTTTTAATCTTTTGTTTTTCGTTCTTAATACAATCTCTCACAATGAGGACATTGTGTTCTCTAGTATGGGGGGCATTTGTAAAAAATCCCAAAAATCCAAAAAATTCAAATAAATTAAAAAGTTGAAGAATATGAAAATTTTTCTTGATTTTGTGTAGTTTATACCTTATCCATACCTACACTATACTAACATATTTTCCAAGGTTATTGTGAGTGTTATATATTTCTAGTTTGATGTTAGTGCAAATTTCAAATAAAATTATTAGTTTCGAGTTTGAGCACACGTTGAGAGTGTGAGTGGTACAACATTTAGCATTTGGCAAGGATGAGTGGTGAGTAACATTCAAAAGAAACATTCCAAGTAAGTTTCGATATATATTTTAATGCAACATGAATTATTATAAGTAATATAGTTTTAGTTTAATGCTATCGATAAGTTTAAGTGGAATAATATCTAGTAGTGTTCTTACTATGAATTTTATATGCTATTCTCAAATACGTTCTATAAGTATTGAGTGTGTTTAAAGTATTGGGAAACTATAGCCATAATACTTTGAAATTTATCAATAAAGGATGAGGGTATTAAGAGAAAAATCAAAAGAAAGAGAGGATAACCAATGAGTTATGCATAATGTGTGGAATGGTACGGAGCAGAAACTGCAACCATTCAATGAGTGAAAAAAGAAAAGTAGCATAGCATGAAAAATGGGTGAAAAGTACAAAGTACTTCAAAAAACATATGTTTAAAAGAAAAAAATGAGAGAAAGTGGTATGGAGCATAAAATGTAACCACTAAAAAAAGGGGAGAGTAGTATGGAGCATAAAATGCAACCACTAAGAGTGCTTTTAGCATCCTAGGTTACCTAAAAATGCCTTGAGATCAAACTTACCGAAGTGTTCTCCTTTTGTCCTTTATACTTTATACTATACATGAGAGAAGGTAATATTCAAGTAATCATATAACACTTATATGAAGACGGGATTCAGTTGACCCTCCATTAAGAGCAAAGGTATGCAACTTGACTATATAAATTGCACATTACTGATTTATGGGAAATTTCAAACTTTTACTTAAATCTTATGCAACGTGGGAATGTGACACTCACTACAATAGTCTTTCGCCAAATGAGGTATGAACTTGAATACTAATTCTATACACTTCTGTTGTTTACCTTGAGGACAATGCAAAAGTTAAGTGTGGGGGTGTGATAAGTGTATATTTACACTTATAATCATGATATTTTCTATCATTAAACATATGGTTTTGTCTCATTTTATACTTCATATAAAAGATTTCACGTGGTATGTAGTTGTTTTTTATGTAAATGCAGAAACTAGGTAAATCTAGGAAGTAAAATGAACAAAAGTGGAATTCGATGGAAAAAGTGTAAAAAGGTACAAAAAGATGCATGGAACTTAAGGAATTGGTAAAGGATCAAAGATGTCAAAGATCGGTAGAAATCACAAAGAGGAATCATGTGAAAAAGGCATGTCACGATTATGACACATATATCGCGGTCATGACTTATTAACCTTCATAATAGAAAGTTATTAACCAAGTATTCACGATCGCGACATGCATTTGCGGTTGCGACCTTGACGATTTTTTGTCAACTCTTCTCTTCTTTCAATCGTCGGATATGAACGATCAAACGCCATCAACTACCAACCAAAAAGAAACCTTTTGGAAGTTAACCAATCATGAAAAGGTGCCTATCCATTGTGGATGAGGATGAATCATTGCATCCAATCATATTGAAGTGATGCAACTCTTTGCCAATGGACACAACTCTTCTTTTGGATAGGCGTAACCCTTCACACTTTATAAATAGGGTTTAAAACTCAACAATTTCGTGGTGCATGGTTATGGCATGATTAGAAGGCATTGAATGATAGTGTGTGTGTACAGATAAAGAGTGCAATATCTACATTTCGCTACGCTCAAAGTCTTAGTGAGAAAAATGTATAAGTGATTCGATTCCTATTTCGATCACTATATTTCTACACAAATTCGAGCGTTTGTTGTATGAGTGTAATTGCAAAGCACTTATCAATAAAATTTCTCATTCTTCAACATTTTTTTATTCGAGATTCACAAAGAATAAGATCCTAGTGGAGGTTCTGTACGAGTCGAGACCAGATTCAAAGTAGACGTAGGAATTGCGGGAATTGACTACTCCAATTAAAGAGTGGATATAGTTTGATCAACTTTAGCTTTCACTTGCATACCTTGAAAATTTACTTTGTTTTCTGCTTATACTTTCTATTTCGAAGTTTATGATATGTCTATATATCATAACGAGTATTTCGTTTTGCTTCATTTATGTTAATCAAGTTATATGCTTTCGAGTTAACTTTAAGAGTGATTTCGGGGTTAACAAGATTGTGTATAATCACTAGATCTATGATTATAACGCTGTTTAGTGAGCTAACATTTTTGGAGTGGTAACTTGCTAAATATGGCTACGTGAGAGTGACCCGTACTAAGCATAGTAATATAGTTACCCAGGTTCTTATAAGTGTCATAATTCATTTACCCTAGATTTAGGAAAGTCATCTCATGTGTTGCTCTGCGGTGAATTATTGAATATTAGGGCTTCTAGAACCTTATTTGTTGAAGTTATCTAGTGTACAAAATATTCTTGATGATTTTGCATGTTTTTCTCTGTTAAACTTGTTTGTAGGAATATCTCTATATTTTACATCTTCTCTAGTTTATTCATACATCTATTCATTCATCTGTCTATCATCCAAACCCCTCTAATATAAATTCCATATTTTCGTTTACCCCATAACTCTAGTTGGTCTTTAGAATAGAATTCCTTCCCCGTGGGATCGATATCTTTTAAAACTACATCAAAACTGTATACTTGCAGTGGTCACCATTTTTCTATTTGATAAGCGGTATTGACAACACTTGTTCGTATTTTGAACTTTTATCTTATCGGTAGAAAGGTGGGGAACAAGATTTTTAGCACCGTTACCAAATATAAGCCCTCAAAATAAATAGAGTCAAAACCTTGCAATCATAATCTAAGTTAAAACATTTCATAGATGTTAATAGGTTTATAAAACTTATAAAAGAAACCTATAGCATCTAAGTTTAGGACGTTACCAGTTGTCACATGCTTCTCTTTCTCTTTTGGATGCGGCGTTCCCTTAGAGCAATTTGGCAAAACTTCATTAGCACGAGCTTCCAAACTAGGATAGCCTCTATGATTGATCTACATAGATTTTCATCGACCAAAACCTCTTAAAGGTATAACCCATTAATAGACAGCAGGTACTAGATCGCTCGAAGACCAACCTGAAAATATAAAATAAGAAGGCTCTCTTCAAATAGAAAGAGCCTTATAAAGAAATTCTTTGTTGTTTGGAGATACTCATGAAGGATCTCACACAACGAACGTAGAAAGAGATGTCGAACTCAGAGAGAAAAGCTGACTGAAATATTTTGTGTGGTGTGAAATAAAGAGAACTAGAGGCATATATATAGGGAAAAGGGGGATTGTTAGACTCCCCCTAAAACTCAAAGTGGAATGGGAATATTCCCATCCCACAAGCGGGTTAGCCGAGTAGGTCACTTTGACCCGCAGGCTAATCCATGACCCCTTAACACGAGGCAAGCCCTAGCGGGCTTACCTTATACCGCAAGCCCAAGCTTGCAGGCTTGTGCGCTGCCTTGGGTAGCGCTTGAGGGCCTACAACCCGCTAGTGTGCACGGGCTTTCCCAGTGCGCTAGTGGCCGGTGATCTTTTCAGCTCACGGGGCAGTTGCGCAGGCCCCACTCTGAACATCCCTTGTTCGTTTGGGGCCCACACGTAATAGGAAAAATTCCTTTGTGCTGCACCATGCATTTTTCCCTATATTTCTCTTTATTTACTTTAATTATCAATTTGGTTCAACCAATTAATAATTCTTCTAACAAATTCGATAAACAAATATTTTCGGCATAGACCTGATCTATAGGTTCTTTACTTAGTCTGGTAAAGACCCAAAGTGTGTGACCTCATAGGATCCCAAAGTATTGAGCTGCTAGAAGTCAACCTAAACTTGACTCCCCTTCGGGGAACCTTTAGTCTTAATGTTCTAGATCGATATGGAACCCGATAGCTCTAAATGATCAAATGGGCTTTCTAGCAAAGGCGTATAATCCCCTGTTAATTGGAACATCACATGCTTTTGACTTGATCTGGTTTTGCAGTAGTAACCAATATAATACACTCCTTCCATCAGGTTAAATACCATCTAGTTTATTAATCTCAGATTAAGTGTCAGCTCATGTAATAGCCGTAGCTATCCTGGGATTAGACATGTTCACAAAGAACACCACCCAACCATTATGTATCAAGATTAACTAGAAACTCGTTCTATCAATCTTATACTCTGATTAGAGGTTTATGAGCGTATCACTTCAACAAGGGGCCCTAAGGTACATCTCCCATTATATCACTATATCAGGAGCGATGGATCCCATCTTGACTACTCGGCTTACCAACATGTGATCATCACTATACCCGTAATCACTCGTATCATCCTTATCACCAAGGTATGAATAAGTATGACCCAAAGTATAGCAACTCCTACACAAGGTAACCAGTATCTCAAGTCTGAGGATACTTGTACTACTACTGTAATAAGACATGACACTAACACATAGTTATAGTTATTCCCGAGTGTCTGTCTTATAGCGATCTCTAATGTATTACCCGAATACGTTTATGTGTTAACCCAAGGTACCACCTTCAGTTGCTTGGATCTAATCCAAGGAGTAAGCCTACACATGCTAGTCTCTCCGTTCCATTGATGTCCAGTCTCAATCAAACTATGACTATGGATATTTAGACTATTCATAATAACACGTATGTGTGGTTCTCACACCACATAGCTCCCACTATGTCCTTGCACATTTATGCTATGAAGTAGTCAGAGACTTTGTCTTATTAATGCACATATATATAATACTATACATATATGATACTAGCGAGATACATAAATAAATTGAAAACACTGATAAGCAACAAAGATGCCTTAATTAATAATAATAATAATAATAATAATAATAATAATAATAATAATAATATGAAACCGTTTGTACATTATAACTAATTAAGATATATTGCCCTAATTACCTCTAGGGCATACATCATGTTTAACAAGTATTATCCAATGAAAGGAGTGGTCGAAAAACAGGCAATCAACGTAAAGGCCGACTCGTGGAAAGGAATGGTTAAAAGACAAACCTAAACCTAAGAAGTCTGGCTCTATCAAATTCGTTAAGCAACTAGATAGAAGGAGGCTAATCAAAATGGCAAGTGCAAGGGCAGTATAGACATCTATTAACTTACATGATAATTGTCGTTTTGAGAATAATTGGCCAAATAAGTATCAACTAAGAAAGTCTCGCTTGTTGAGCATAAAGAAATATCAAGTATTATGCACAAGGTCACTAGGAGCGATGTCACCCGCACGAAATACTACACATATTTTAGAGTCTTGCATGGCTGACCATCCACTCACATGGTTCGTCACCTGATTACACATTCATTCGCTCAATGTTCATCCGCGAATACATTCATCCAAATGATCGCTCGCCAAATCATATATTTGTCTGCTCGACCTCCTGGTTGCCAACCACCCATCCTCAACTTTCATACCCTATATGTTCGTTGGGGTATAACTCTTTTGAAAGAATGAGAGATTGATGGGACATCTAATCTTGAAAAAAGTCTTATTCAAGATTATTATCTTTTTATTATTTTTCTTTCTCTATTATTATTGTTCTTTATTAAAATAGGATTAGTCATTATTATTCCATATTAAAATAGGACTAGTATTTAGTATTTCTTTATTATTAATTAGTTTCTTATCCAATTAATATTAGTATCGATTTATTATTATTTTATTAAATTTTTTTACTTATCATATAAGTATTAGGATTAGTTTAGAATTTATAAATAGGACATTCGATTTTCTTTGTAATCATAACTTTCAATCTTTAATCAATCAATGATATTGAGCTTTGAGTTTTCACTTTATTTGGGTTTATTAACCTTTCGAGAGATTGGTAGTGGTAAATTCATGATGGTTTATATATAATGGATGGTCGTTTGGAGTTGGAGAGTCGAGCATTCTTTGGAGAGAATAAAGTTATTAATCACAAAATTTTGCAGTGACACCGATGGTTAAGACATATATCTATTTTTGCTATGAGAAAATTTTGCTCACATTTGTTATGTAAAACAAGTTTTGAATCAATATTTTGCAATGCTTGTGAGTATCCCAAACACAAAAGAAACTCTTACCCTTTAAATAATAATAGAAGTGCAACCCCTTTTTTCACTATTCACTTTGATGTGTGGGGTCCAACTAAAATAATATCTATTTATGGTAATTGGTGGTTTGTTACGTTCATTGATTGTTGTACTAGGATAACATGGGTATATTTACTAAAAGCAAAAAATGAAGTATTTTCTCACTTTCAGTCTTTCCTAAGAACTTATTTATACATGATGTGACACTAAGATGATAATGGCACAAAATACTTAGATGAAGTTTTTGGTTCTTACTTGGAATTGATGGTTAACTAAAGCAGTAATTGAACATGTAAACTTGCAAGGAAGAATTTCAAAACTTAAAATTAATCTTAAAGGATCTCATAAGCATGCCATGATTGATATAATCTAAGTTGAAACGTTCCATAGATGCTCATAGTTTTATAAAACTTAATAAAAGAAACCTAGCATCTAAGTTAAGAGCATTACCAGTTAATGGGTGTCTTCCCTTTAGTGCGGTGCTCCCTTAGAGTAATTGGACAGCACTCTGTTAGTACTAGCCTCCAAAATAGCACAAACTCTATAACTGATCCACACGGATCCTAATCAACCAAAACCTCCTGTTGAGGAAGAACTTGTTGGTAGATAACAGCTGCTAGACCACTCGAAGACCGACCCAAAAATATAACTTAGAAGGCTCACTTCAAAATATGAATGAGCCTTCAAAAGAATTCTTGCGATAATGGAGAAACTCGTGGAGGATCTCGTAAAATGCTCACGAAGAAAGATGTCAAAACTCAGAAAGAAAGCTGAGCTGAAGTGAGTAACAAAGGAGAAGGAGGAGGCTATTTATAGGGAGAACGGGAGTTGAATGCTCCCATTTTTAACAATGCGGAATGGGGAAAATCCACATCCCACATGTGGGTCACACGTGCAGAGCCTTGAGCTCCGCAGGTTGACCCGCCCACATAGCCTGCTTACGCCGGCTATGCGTTGCCACATCCGCAAGTTGGGCTTGCGGGCTGTTGGTGAGCCTGCACTATAGGCCCATGAAAAGCACTGCCCAGCAGTGCTTGTGGGCCCGAAGCCCACCAGCATGCATTGGCCTTGTGCTAATGCATGCTAGTAGCTCACGAGTAATTTTTGTTCACAAGGCAGCCGCGTAGGCCCCACCCGTGAACATCCCGTGTTCTTGGGACCCACTCGTAACAGGAAAACTTTACCTTACTCTATCCCGTGCAATTTTTCCCAAAAATCCTCCTTGAATCCTTTAATTATTATTTGGTCCAACTAATTAATAATTCATCCAATGATTTTGACTTTCTTTATATTCTCTATACCTAACCTATAAGTTATTTACTTAGTACGGTAAAAACCCAAAGTGTGTGACCTCATAGGATCCCGAAGTATAGAGCCGCTAGAGGTTAACCTAAAATTAGCTTCCCATCCGAGAACCTTTAGGCTCAGTGTTCCAGACCGACATGGAACATAATAACTCTAGATGATCAAATGGGCTTTCTAGCAAAGACGTATGATCCCTCGACACTCGGAATGTCACGTGCTTGCTACTTGATCAGGCAATATTAACCAATACAATACACCCCTTCCATCAGGTTAACAACCATCCAATTTATTAAGCTCGGATTATGTGTTAACTCATGTAATAGCCATAGCTATCCTAGAATTAGACTTGTTTACAAAGAACACCACTCACCAAAATGTCTCAAGATTGACTTGAAACTCTTTCTATTAATCTTATACTCTAATTAGAGGTTTATGAGCGTGTCACTTCAACAAGAGGCCTGATAAGTGTATAATTACACTTATTATCATATTAATATTATACACTAAACACTATAGTTTAAGTCATTTTTATACCTCATATAAAAGATTTCAAGTGGTATGTAGTTGTTTTTTGTACAAATGCAGATACTAGGTAAATCTTGGGAGTAAAATGATCTAAAGTGGAATTCTATGTAAAAAGAGTGAAAAAGGTGTGAAAAGATGCGTGGAACTTAAAGATTTGGCTTAGGATCGAAGCTGTCAAAGATCGGTAAAGTTACAAAAAGAATTCTGAAAAAAAACACATTTCACATACTGAATTCATCTCAGGGGAAGATTGGGCAAGCTTATCCAGGACTTGATTTGATGGTATCCCGGTTCCCACTACAAGGACTTCATCTTCTTCTTCGTGGATTAGCCGATCCAACTTATGGCCACTTCAAAGTAACTCTTCAAGGGTTGCGAAGCGATGGGCGGTGAGATGATTCTGGTATTCTAGATGGGCTCCCTCGATCATCAACCTTACTAGGATTGCTTGACAGGGTTTCTTCTTAATTACCACTTGTAATGACATCCATCGGTGAGCGTACTCCGAGAAAGGCTCATACTCCTCCTGTTGACATGCCAAGAGTTCCCCAAATTCTACGAGTTGCTTCTCCCCATGTATGAAGTCCCGTTTAAAAGTTCTGGATATGCTTTTCCAGTTTTTCTTGATTGCTTCTGGCTAGTCCATACACCAATCACTAGATGCACCCGTTAGCGAACAAGGGAAGAAGATGGTTAGCTTTTCATCGGAAAGTCCTTGGGCTCGTATAAGAGTCTCGAATTTTGTTAAGTGGAGGGATGGCATGTCACTGTCAGTGAAGATCGGCATCCCACATAAATTGGGTTAGGAGCATGAACATGGCGTTATTTTTGGGTTTCCCAAAGCCCTTTTCCTCCCTTCTGGTTGGGCCATTGTTTGGCTAGAGCTGCTGCTGGAACCAATTATAGATTCCCCCAAGGCCTTTCTTTCACATTTGACGGCCACTCTTTCTCTTTTAAGGGCTGGCCCTCCTTTGACTTCCACCAGCGTCTCTTTTTCGTCAAGGGGATTTGCAGGAGTCCTTGGAATGATTTCCTCTTCTGTTGTGCTTTTCTCAACTAGAGCCATGCTAGGGTTGGCTCTAATGATCATTTCCAATACTAGGTCTAGTGCCATGCCTTACCCTACCATGTTGACCTGTTGCCTTGTTTCCTTGAAGAACCATTCTAGCTTTGCTGCCATGTTGAACAGTTCTTCGAAAGTTTGGAACCCCATTGGACCGAGACGCCTTCTGTACGAGTTCTTGGCCCCATTGATTAGCATCTATACCAAGATATGTTCTGATGGTCTATACGGTATCCAGATTTGAATTTTCATCCAACATTGAGTGTACTTCTAGAAGGATTCATAATCATTCTAGATGCAGTCTGTCAAGTCATGCAAGGTGGGTTTGGGCTTCTGCATATGCACGAAGTCCTTAACGAATGCTCCAGACATGCATTACCAATTACGCCTCAACATTGTTGGTTGGTTTCCATACCATTCTCCCGTAGCCTCAAACAAAGAGCATGGGAATAGCTTGGCCAGTTCGAAGTCGGGGAGCCCTTGTGCTTTCAGAAAAGTCTCAAATTTGAGGATGTAAAAAGCAAGTGAATCCCTTTCATCATACATGGGCATTCCACACAGTCTGTTTCTAGGACTTGAGCTGGCCCCTGAGGCATAGAAAGTGGCGCTGGCACTTGTTCCCCCATCTTGACTTAGCTTCTTTGGGTCCTTCCCTTTGTTGGACTGGGATATCATGTCAAATACATGACCAGGTGGCATGCCTAACCCTACCATCATGACTTCCAGGATTTTAAGCTTCAGAATTTTGCATCTACCTTTAGCGCTACCTCG
Source organism: Euphorbia schlechtendalii (assembly GCA_949673415.1). Classification (NCBI taxonomy): domain Eukaryota; kingdom Viridiplantae; phylum Streptophyta; class Magnoliopsida; order Malpighiales; family Euphorbiaceae; genus Euphorbia; species Euphorbia schlechtendalii. The sequence continues at coordinate 10,528 of CATIWQ010117611.1, read as the reverse complement.
ATAAGCTCTTTGAGGTTTACGTATTCTTGCGAATTGAGGTGGTGATGAGATTCGAGGCATGCCCTAATGATCAGCATCTCCATCAGAAAACTCTTCTCCGACTTCTCCTTGATCGTGACTTGGATGGACATCCACCTAAAGCTGTACTCTTTGAATGTTTCATCCTCGTCTTGGATGCAGGCTGCCAAATCCATCATGTCAACTTTGGGTATTTCCATGTACAAGAAATCTCGCTTGAAAGCCTGGGAAATCTGCTGCCAATTACTCCAGACGGGGAAGGCTGAGTCATGTACCATTCTCCCCCTATTCCCGATAATGAACACGAGAACAAAGTGGCTAACATATCATCTGAGAGACCCTGTGCTCTCATGAGGGTCTCATACTTGAAGACGTGGAATCTCGAGGCATCTAATAGTCATATATAGACATCCCACACATCCTGAACTTCGGGGCAGTGATAACTTTCAGCCAAGCTCATTCCCGATTCCAGGTTTGTGTCCACATGACGAGGATCGATTGCTGATCCGATCATCATTACAGATTCTTCTGTCTCCTTTTCTACGCATTGCCAGATAACTTCTTCTTTCATCCCTAAGTCTATCATCCTCACATTATCTTCAAACTGAGGAAGGGGATTGTTTGTCATACTGGGCTTTAATGTGGGTTCTTCTATCACCCGATCCTCTATCAACTTTTAGATAGCCCTCAGGAGGTCTTTATAATTATTAATCCTGTGGTCGGCCACCATGTGATAGTGGCAGAAATTGTTCTTCTCTTTCGGTTTGGGGGGGCCAGGTCTTCACACTCTCCAGCTTCTTTAATTCTTGTAACTTGGTAAAAAGGAACCCTAGGTTAGCAGAGTAGGGAGATATCCCATGATACTCTTCTTTTGGCAAGCGCACTAATGCCACTCTCTCGGTTTATACTACTTGTACTGCCGCCTACTTCCCCTTTTGTTAGGAGGAGGTGGATGATGATGAGGACCCTGCATCAATCTTCTTGTACCAGGGTCTGCTGACTGGCTGAGCTGTCACTGCGTTCATTGCCTCAATCCTCTGTAACTGTCCATCCCCATGTGGTTTCTATAGGCTGGTAAAGCCCTGTCTAAGAGCTTCACTATCATCTCCGATAAGCTGAGATAGTCTTTCAGCAAGACTTGGGTCTTCATCCAACGGCCATAATAAGGCTTGAATAATTCCCAGGGCATTTGCTTAACGGCCTCCAAATGCTACATTGTTGTTTTCATCTGGAATTGAAGCCTTATTGCTCCACCAAGGCCCTTGACAATTGATTCTAACCACTTGAAACTTCTGCTAGCAAGTTATTATACCATTCATTGGTGGGCTCGCTTAGAGTGACGATGAATAACTTGGCCAGCATTCTATCTGAAATCCTCCTGGCCCTCATTACTGTCTGATAATTTACCAGATGAGATCTGGGGTTTCCCTCTCCCTTATATTTCACCAACTCTGGCATGACAAAGTTATCAAGGAGCCAGTCATCTTCATGGACCACTGGAAGTGTTGGATAATGAATGGGAGGATGGCCGCAGAATTGATGGCCATGAGTGGCAAGGAAATGTTGCCAAAGATCAGCTATTTTCGGTTCCTTGGCTCTGAGGTATCGTACTCTCACTATAATAGGAAAATCCTGATTGATGAGCGAAGGTCACAAGTGGTGGGCGAGGTTGGCCAGGAATGAATGCCATACCTCCGGAGCCTCTAGGGACTTATTCCGGTGTGGACTCTATCCATGAGCAGAAGTGCCATGCTATCTCTCGCCTGCTGGGAGTTGAAGCTAGGAGGAGTGAAATTGAAAGATGGCCCGCTAATTGGCATTGTTGAAGTTGGGGAGATGCGCTAACAATATGTTGACCAAATCTGAACAGATGCTGCTGACTGGTTGCTTCTAGAGGTCTGCCCCAATTGAAATGGTCCAAGCTATATTAGACTATTTCCAATGGCTGAATTGGAATATATTGTTTGGGGGACTATTACTAGGAAAAGACAATGGCCTCCTTGCCCGAGGATGATCACTAGTTGAAGGTTGAACGTTCCCCATATTTCCAGAATCCGACAGTCGATCAGAATTATGGTCTTCTATTTATCCAGGATAGGCGTGATGTTGGATAGCCTGAATAAATCATTCACTACCGACGAAGGCCTCCAGGGCATTTGCGATTTCTCCGTTGATGTTCTGTTACGGGCTTCGAGTCTAAGCAAAAGGCCCCTCCTGAGTGAAATGACCTCTGGTCGTGTTATCTGAGGATTGGCCATGTTGAAGAATTGGTCTCTGCTTAAGTTGAAACTTCATCCTGAACCTGAACCTGACCCTGACCACCTAAACTCGAATCTTAGCTAGAGTTAGTGTGTGGCACAACCACCGGAATGCTTCCTTGCCTAGCCAAGGTGGGAGAGATTCTGATGAGGTGGCTTTCAGTCCTTTTCCAAACCCTTGTTAAAGTACACTAAACGGTGATTAAATCATGCATGGTAAATGTATGAATAATGATTACGTATGTAATAGGAGTGATTATGTCAAAATCATAGCTGGTGAGTTCCGATTTTCAGGGCAAAGGTGGTGTTAGTGTGCTATTTAGGCCTTGTTACATGGTAAAAAGGCCCATAGTATTGGTGGTTCCACCATATTACCCATGTGGTAATAGGTTTGGGTTTTCAAAGGAATTGTAATGAGTTAGGTAAATAGTGTGTTATACCCTTCCTCATAAAGTGATGGGACAATTGTAACTAGTAAGTTCTAAAAAGATGGTGTCAGCGTGACATTTAGGCCCGTTACATTGGTGGTTCAGCCATATTACCCATGTGGTAATAAGCTTTAGGTCCCAAAGGAGTTGTGAAAATTTAGGCAAACAATGTTTATACCCTTCTTTATATAGTTTCAAAGAGTGATGGGTATGCTGCCCTTTTTAGGCAAAGGTTCGAGTGTCCTTTAGGATACCTTAATGTTGTAGTCTATATCCTAGGTGACGCTGTCTTGGCGCGTCGTCTAGTCCTAGACTTGAGTTCGGGTAAAATGGTGTGTTATACCCTGTGTCTTGGGAGTTTGAATGTGGAATAAATGCTACCATAACCGTGTCTCTTTGAGTTCACATTCAGGTAAAATGGTGTGTTATACCCTATGGCTTGGAAGTTCATTTTTCCAAGAGTTTGGAATAAGCACTTCCATAATTATGGGTGATCCTAATCTTAGGTGACATTGTGTCTAGGTCTGAATTTGGGTAAAATGGTGTGTTATACCCTATTTATTTCAAGAATTTTGGGTGCGGAATAAGTCCTTCTAGGTCTGAATTTGGGTAAAACGGTGCATTATACCCTATGGCTTGGGCGTTTATTTTTCCAAAAGTTTTGAATAAGCCCTTCCACAATCATGGGGGATCTTAATCTTAGGTGATGCTATCTTTTTACATCTTCTAAATCTAGGTAGACAGTGTTGGGATAATGACATGGGTGTGTGTATTATTTGTGTCTGCACAACGATCGTGGTTAGCATGATGCCAAAAAAAATGTGCGTGATGTGGATATGAGCACATAGCACAACATCTCATCCGACCTTATGTCTCCCGCGTATAAAAGGGGTAGGCTCCTAGTTCTAGGTTTGGTTTATCTTAACATCACATGGATATTAAGGTTCGTTCCCGCATAAAACAAATGCATTTTGCTTTGGTAAACCTCATGGAAGTGTCTATGGCTCCTTATATGAGTTCGGTCATCAGGTTGTTGATGTAGAAGGCTCTTATTGCACTGAGATACACTTTTTCTCTTTCTCAAGAGGGTCCACGCGGTATGGCAACAAGTGATCCACTCGCTTAAGCATCCTTGATCTCCATGGGATTACAAGTGATACTTTCGCAAGCTTCACGGTAAAATACGGTACCCTAACCTTAATGGCTAATCCGTCTAATGCATATGCTTTGTTGAATACTAAAATTTTGGAAATGGTTTGACTTAAATAATGACTTTTCACCAACTCATCAAAAGATCTTCAAAACTTATAAGTTTAAAAGAAAGAAGAAGTCCCCAGCAAAGTCACCACTGTGAGCAGACGAAACGTTCCACCCGTGCAGTCGCCGCGAGGCGCTGGCCCCGTGATATGGGGTGTGGGAAAAAAGTGTGTTGTTTTGTTTTGTTATGGAATAAATTCCAAAGACTCAAGGCCTAAACCTCTAGCCTACGTTACACAAAGTCACCACCCGAATCAGCTCTTCCGGGAAATTCAGTACAGCCTAGATCCTTTAAGTCTAAACAATACCGTAGTATAGAGATTCGGGTACGGATGAGTTTGCTTACTTCTTCATCCTTTAAGTCATATTAGGAAATTGGCTACCATTTTCCAATATTATAATATCCCATTCTAAATTGTTTTCGAGTTATATTTATCATGCATATGGAAAGCAAAAAATAAGTGCGAAAAGTAAACACGTAGGGAAGTAAACGCGTCTAGTCTATGGGGGGATTAATTACATCATTGGCTTGGGGGTTTTACAAAATTTCCTAAATACAAGAGATCTAGGGGAATGAATACATCAATATCCTATTACACAACTAATCTAACAAATACATAATTTTTATTAAAATAAATACGATACCTGATGGAAAATAAAATTCTAGGCATACATCTAATCTAATCTGTCTGCATCCACAAAGATTAGTACGAAATATTTTCACAAATACATGACAATGCACCAACTATGTTCGATTTTAACATTTGGGAGACCCGTGTGGTCTAGTTAAATAAAAAGTGCTAACAAAGGCTCGTGGTTTTCGTTATAAAAATGATTCATTTTTATACAAGTATGTTGCTCATTTTATTAATGAAAATGCCACATGTGAATTTTGTCAGGTCAGGTATCTGAGATGGGGTTCTCTTCTTGGGGGTTTCCTAAATTGAATTAAATTATTAACAAATAAATGGAAGTGACAAATAATTCTAGGCCCATGAACATAATCGTTATCTTTTGTATACATTCCGAGGAAATTTAAATACGGTAATAATTTTACCCAACTTAAGAGAAACCGGTATTCAAATTTTCTCTCGGAATATATCCAAAAGATTAATATAAAATTATTACATTAATCTTGATATATTCATGTAAACAAATTATTTTTGTTAATTAACCAATAATTAATGCATAATATATAAACTTTTAATTTTAAGGATAAAAGAGGTAACATCGACATCGACGTTGCAACATCGGTGTCATCGTTGAAAAAATTTAAGTAACATTGGTACCGGTGTTGATAACATTGGTACCGATGTTGTCTGTTCGGACCTGCAAAAAATACAAAAACAGCAGAAACAGCACAACAAAAAAAGAAATTTCAAATGATCATAACTTTCTCTATACTTTACCGATTTGAATGATCTTTATCACTCCGGAAAGCTCAGGATGTGTAGAATATGTTTATGTAAACAAAATATTAAAACAGATTTGAAGTCATACTGCAAATCCAAAAAAACTGATTAGTTTGCCAAAATGAAAATAACCGAAAAGCAAATGAAATTTTAAAAATAAAAGTGTATAAATGTAAACACAAACTCTAGGAACTCAGAGGCTTACCCTGCAGTCGAGAATCCACTTTTCCAAGATCAGCAAAGCTCCTCCAGGAAATCCTCCTCGTTTCTTTGGCTGATTGTCAAGGTAGTTTGGTTTGAGAAAATCAAGTAATGGAGCAAGTGTTGCGTCACAAACTTTAAGTGAAATGATTTTCATGCAGTTACGGATTACGTTTATGATTTCTTTATCAAATTTTACTAATTCAAAACTTAACAAATGAATTTTAAAGTAGCTTGGTTACAATTATAAACTAAAGATTTGAAAATCTAAATTTTGTTAAATGAACCTTTAATCTGGAAATATACTGATATTTTCTTTCCTTTGTATATTCTTCCTCCCCCTAATTGCTGAATGTGAGCCTCCTTTTATAGTGAGCTCCCTTCAATCCAAATCAAAAGGCCTACATATAGGATTTTGGCATTTTCTCCATTATTTTCTTCACTAATGTCCCATCCACCATTATGGAAGGACTATTGCAGCCACCTTAACATTGTGGAAAGGGATTGGTATCAATTATTGAAGATTTGTTCAATAATTTTCGAAATTTTGCAATCATTCTGCTGATACTGTCATCACGACATCGGTATCGATGTTAGTGTATTTTACTAACATCAGTACCGATGTTAGTGTATTTTAGTGACATCAGTATCGATTTCAGTGACATCGGTACCGATGTCATTTTTTGTTGACATTGGTATCGATGTCACCAACATCGGTACTGATGTCATGATATCAGTATCGATGTTAAACATCAGTACCGATGTTATGGCATTGGTACCGATATTAGTTACATCGATGCTCGTGATTTTTTATCCGATTTTGGTTCAAATTGGATTTAGTTACTGATAAGGTGGCAATATTGGTGCCAATGTGGTAATGCTGATACTGGTCTAATTTAAAAAAACATCTAAGGTTTGTAAAAAAAAGAGGAATGCTTCTCCCGAGGACCTCCGAAACCATGTCAAAGTGGAAGTCTAGCAAAGGAAAATAAATTACAGCTTCACCATTGAACTTGCAAGTGATGATTAAAATCCCATGCTCACACTAACTTTTAAACAACTTTGTAGAACTTTGAAACTCACATTTATGGAAAAGAACAAGACTTTGGTTGCTGCGTATCGGGTCTTTACTGTTGCGCTATTATCTTATGAAGATGAATGTTCGTTTGTTGTAAATGTTTTTGTGTATGTATGTCTGAATGTAGTATGCTAATGTTTCTTGTTAACGCGAGTAGGCAACACCAATCTTGAGGAATTTCCTTTAGTTTTTACTGATGTCAACGCACAACGTGACTTAGGGCTTTTCTCTGCACTATCTGGAAGCCTGATTGTCAAAGGCTTAACGGGTTTGGGCTGCGAGGCCTCCAATATCTCACTTCTAGGCCCGTGAATACTGCCTTTGTCCATGCTACTTTTAGGTTCTAGGATTCGGTCACTCATGTCTTCCACTTTTTTTATCTTGAGATCTTGCCTTTGGTTGAGGAATATCATGCTATATTGGGGCTTCCTTTTCCGGAGAACTCAACTCCACTGTTCCCGGTGAAGCTTTCCTTTACATTTCCTACATTCCAATTTGGAAGTGAGGATAAGCTATAAGGGTTGTGGAATCTAGAATCCACCAAGCGCTTTTTATCTACCCCTCCCAATGTTGGAGGTTTTCAAGTTGATGTCATCCTCAGCTGGTTTGAGACTATTCCCAGTTCCCATCTTGCATGGCCTTCCACGGTGGCCCTACTTCTCATGGAAGAGTTCATTTACGATGTGGGATTAGTTGCCCCATTCCGTATATTATCTGAAATCGACCCACTTTCCATGGGTCTTCTCGCGGCTTTGGCTCTAGCAGAGAGTTTGGTTCACATGGATGCTACCAAGGTGAACCCGAACTTAGTGGGTGACCACTTTGCCCTACTCAAGGTAAATATTCTCAACCTTTTTCTTCGTGAATTCCACTCTCTTATTTGAATGAAATGCTTGTAGATGTGGCTGTTGGAGAAGCTTCGCTTGATTAGCGACCCTCGTTTGGGCAAGGAGCGATACCTCCCCTCGCATTATAGTCCTAGTGGGTTCATTAAGAAGTACCATCGTGCATTGAGTGAGAAGGCTTAGGTTGAGATCCTGTGCCCTTATCGGGCTTCTAAGATTCATTGGCTTAGTCCTTGGTTGGAGATTCCTTTTATGGCCACCAACTTACATGACCTTCACGTACTATTAATGGGCTTATTTGGCGTCACCTCCTATTCTCCTTCCCGCTTATGTAGGTAGTGCGTGCGTTAGCGATGAGTCCCCAAGTTGATGTGCTCGAATCGTTTCAACGAATTCGGTCCTGACAAGCCAGGTGCTATACGAGGACTATGGGCGCGGGCTACCGTTGTTTCTTTGGATTATAGTGCCCCAGAGACCATTGAAATTGATGAGTTTTATCATGGATGGCTGGGTGAGATCAGAATTCTTTCGAACGCTGACCAACATCTTAGGTGTCACGTGAGTGGGAAAGAGATGGGGATGGTTTGGACCCCTTTCCTCATACTTTGAGGAAGCATGCCAGGTTGAATGATTGGCACCCATAGATCGTTTATCTTTGACTTTTGTTTCTTAGCCCATGTTCTTGATTTGTTTTTGACATTATGAGACTTAACAAAACTTTTTTATTAGAACTTGTTGTGTTTACTCGTGATATTCTGCATGTATACATCCATACGACATAAACATAAATCTTGCAACAATAATGACATTTCACTGATGATTTTAAAAAGGGTATAAATTTTCCAATGATTTTAATCCTGCCATTAGTTATCCTAAAATAGGTTTCTAACTCATGACCTCTCTATTTCTCACAAAGCCCTAATTTTTTCTTCAGTTGCCCTTTCCGGGTTTTCAACTCAGCAGGTTTTTATTATTACTTTTACAAAGAGCGGTCCTAATTGTTGCCCAACTAGCCAAGCACCAGCTGATGGACTAACTTTTCATATATTTCTCTCTTTTTAAGTGTATTGCTTTTCATTAATTTATTTTTTTAAACCATAAACGTGGTAGTGCTTGAGCTTGTCTTTGTTGATTGGGTTGACAAATTCGTTCCTATCCATGTCCATGATCTTGATAACTCCCTTGCTTAAGACCTTCATGATGTAAAGACCTTCCTAGTTCGGACGAAACTTCCCTTGAACATCCACATTTGATGGCCTCATTTTTTTCAAGACCAAATCTCCTAGCCTTAAAGGTTGATTTCTGAACTTTACACGGTTATTATATACTCTGTCCATGCGTTGTTGATACATCTGTAGGTGGCCTAATACCTTCAGACGCTGTTCATCTATCATGTTAAAATGCTCAAATTTGTCCCTTGCCCAATCTAATTCCTTTAATTTCACTTCCAAGGCTACCCAAAGAGATTTCACTTCCGATTTAACTTGTAGGACTACCTTCATCCCGTACACTAGTAAGAATGAGGTCTGGTCAGTAGGAGTCTTGATGATGGTTCTATATCCCCAAGCTGCAAATGGTAGTTTATCAGCCCAGTCTCTGTAGGTGACTACCATTTTACTTAAAATTTTCTTGATCGATTTGTTGGCTGCTTCTACTGCCCTGTTGGCTTGTGGTTTGTAAGGTGATGAAAGATGGTGCTAGATTCCATGCTTTTCTAGCAAATCTATTATGGCACCTTGAAACTAATCCCCATTAACAGATACAATGTGATGTGGGATACCATAGCGAGCGAAGATATGTGTTTCTATGAATTTGGCCATCTTCTTAGCGGTGATATTGGTGTAGGTTTCAGCCTCTATCCATTTCGAGAAGTAATCGACCGCTACCACAATAAACCTGTGCCCATTAGTTGAACTAGACTGAATTTCACCAATAATATCGATGCCCCACATTGAGAATGGCCGAGGAGTAGATAAGCTATGGAGCTCGAAGGGGGCAGGAGACTAAAATCTTCATGGATTTTTTTGATGCCAAGGAGTAACCACATAATCAGATTCCATTATTGTCCAAAAATAGCTTTGGCATTGAATTTTCTTTGCAAGTGCCAAGTCATTCATGCGGGGTCCATAATCTACCACATGTGATAAGTGTATAATTACACTTATTATCACATTAATTTTATACATTAAACACTATAGTTTTAGTCATTTTTATACTTCATATAAAATATTTCACGTGGTATGTAGGTGTTTTTTATGAAAATGTAGATACTAGGTAAATCATTGGAGTAAAATGAGCTAAAGTGGAATTCTATGAAAAAAATAGTGAAAAAGGTGCAAAAAGATGCGTGGAACTTAAAGATTTGGCTTAGGATCGAAGCTGTCGAAGATCGATGAAATTACAAGAAGATTCCTGAGTAAAACTCAATTTACGGTCGCGACAATCATTCGTGGTCGCTACTTGTTTACTTTAGAAATAGAAGTCTGCCAATCAAAGATTCATGGTCGAGACATGTGTATTGCGATCGCGACTTGGATGGTTTTCTGGTATTATCTTCTTAACTAACAACTGCCAGATAAGCATGATCAACCGCCATCAACTACCAATGAACAGACACCTATCAGGAGTAATCTAATCATGAAAAGGTGCTTATCCATTGTGGATTATGTAAAATCTTCTCAACCAATCACAATGAAGAGATGCAATCTTTCACCATTGGACACAACCCTTCGTTTAGATAGACGCAACCCTTCGAACTCCATAAATAGGGCTCCATTGCATCACAATTTCGTGCATGGTAGCATTGGATGTGTGCATCATTAGAGTGAAAATAAAGAGTCACATATAGTGTATGTGTGTGTAGATAGATTCGCTACATTCTTAAGTATTAGCGAGAAAATGTTTAAGTGATTCGAATCCTTGTTTCGATCACTAGATTTCTCTATATTCTCGAGCGATTGTTGTATAAGTGTACTTGCAAATCACTTATCAATAAAATTTTTCATTCTTCAATATTCGTTTGTTCGATATT